>CM035801.1:12062963-12200463 GCA_020466265.1 Siphamia tubifer | reverse complement strand
TTCCTTTTAGTTTTGTGCATGGAAAAGGTGTCAAAGTTATTTTTTTTATTTAAAAAAAATTAAAGGCAAAATGAAAACTGTTGAAACCAAATTTTAATATTAGTTTTCTTTTTCTTTTTCTTTTCCACATTATTTTTTCATTTTGTTAATGTATTCATTTTTTGTTCATTTTGTTGCTGATTTTGTTTATTTTTCTACATTTTGTTTTTTTTTTAATCATTATTTTTCTTTGATTTTCTGCCATTTGTGTCTTACTTTGCTCATGTTACCAATTATTTTGTTAGCTTATTCTTAATTTTTGTTTGTTGTTGCTCATTTTATTTTATTTTTTTTACTTTTTTAACTGATTGCTAAAATCTCAGGAGTTAAAGGGCTAAACTGAATCACACGGAAGAGGGAAATATCTAAAACATGCAGGACACCGGCCCTCGAGGACTGGAGTTTGACACCTGTGCTTTAGCTGTTCTACAGTAAAAAGAATTAAAATAAGCAACAACATGAACAAAAATGGCCAAAGTCATCAATAAAATGAACAAAAATTAATAATAACCTGACAAAATAATAATAAAGATAATTTTTTTGTTCATTTTGTTCCTCATTGTTTGTTTTTCTACATTCTACTTTTTATTGTATTTTGCTCCATTTGTGTTTTACTTACAGTATGTTACTAATTGTTTTGTCAGTTTATTATTCATTTTTGTTTATTTTATTGATGACTTTGGCCATTTTTGTTCATTTTGTTGCTTATTTTGGTTATTTTTACTGTGTAACTGCTAAAGTTTCAGTAGTTAAAGGGTTAAACTGAATCATGTGGAAGAGGGAAATATCTAAAACACGTAGGACACCGGCCCTCGAGGACTGGATTTGGACACCCCTGTACTAAATGCAGACAACACCCTGATTTAAACACTAAAAATAATCCTTTCATTCATGAATTACAAGAACCTTAGTCAATATATATTACCTGAGTGTTTTTTATTCCTCTTTCAGGGTTCCTACAGATCAGGGTAAGTTAAATTCAAGGCAAGGGACGCCTCTGTCTGCCTGCATCTAGTGCTTAAAGGGTTAACTTCAGGATATATAAATGACAGTCTGGCCTTGGAGCTATGAGACCTGTGTACTATTTTAAATGTTATTCTACGGCCCTCTAGAACGTTGCGACAGCCCCCGTTCACTTTCAATTGACGTTCCCAGCCTTCAACGGGCGGATTTTTTTGCGCCGTTAACGCCCGCTGCCCATGGCAACGGGTTTTGTCACTTCAGATTCACTGTACCATATCACTCCGCAGGTAGTTCGGCCAATTTTAAAGTCAATATTAGCTTCCATGTAACTGCTAGCTTATCCAATGTTAACCTATTCTGATGTTAGCATTACCGTAGTCAGGAAATCAGGGTAAATATCCGTCCTCATCTCGTACAAATTCTCCAGGACCGAAGTTAGTATTTAACCCATCGGTTAACTCCTCTATGCTGGTTTTTAGAAAACAAGGAGCGGTTTCAGTGAGCTTCGTTTTCAGTATTTATTTGCAAGAACGGGACAACACCTGCTCCGGTCACCGACCTGACTGTGTACATCCTCTCTTTTCTCCGCCCAAAATTCTGCCCCCCCCCCCCCCCCCCTGCCCCGTTTAACCCACATCTTATTGGCTATTTCACAACACTTGTCTTTTAGAGTAGTGACAGTAATAAACTGTAATAACCAGTAGAATAAGTACTAGTACGTGAGAATAATGTATTGTCCACGAGTTACAATCGAAAAATATTCCCCTTCGGCCCCATCTGGGAATATTTTTCTGATAGTAACTCATGGGCAATACATTATCCTTGCGTATTAGCCTGTGACAAGATGAGTGCAGAATGAACATGAATGGACTTAAACATTCTGAATATATAACACACACCATATAAATACACACTTGCAAAAAACTCAGTATAGTTAAATGAATACTACACCCACACAATGATGTGACCTCATTTTCTACTCACCCTAAATTATTTTTGTAATATAAACAGCCTAAATGTTACCAAATATTTTTTTATTTCAAAATAACATAAATCTTATGAATGTGTCCACATTTTTAAGACTTTAGAAAATTCGATTAAAGACATTTTAATGCCAATGAAAGCCTTATTTTTAGAACAATGAATTCAATGCCTTTTAAGACTTTTCAAGGATCTGCCAGAACACTGCTCTTTAGAAATAAAAATGTGATCAAGTTGTTCCACTCTGCATGTACAAGCAAAGAAACATGTAGCCTATTTAAAACATAATATCAGAAATTGATATGAAATACAATTCAATATGAACATTTTTAATCCAGCGTAATCTGATGTTTTGTCAGATTTTAACAGATAAATTTAGTTATTAAATTATTGCATAGTTATTATTCACTTCATGAGATAATATGCAAAAAAAACAAACAAACCTTGTTTTGAAAAAAAACCAAAACTAATTACAGTAATAAAAATTTGATGACTTGAATGATTTACAGTCAAACATGTCAATGCAGATCAGGTTTATCAAGAACAACAAAGTTGGTATGACACATAAGTGATGGCTGTGATATGAAACTGTCACAAATGTCACTTCCTTTGTATATAGGACGCCTGATATATCATTTTATATTGTATATTGGACATATTTTTATTTTAGAATGTGTATATATATATATATATATATATATATATATATATATATATATATATATATATATATAATGTTAGTTACAGTTCCTCAGTTTAGTGGGTACGGACAGAAACATTTGGAAAAATGGAAAAAAAGTCACAATTGAGAGATAAAAAGTCATAAATATAAGATAAATAATCCATAATTATGAGGGAAAATAGTCCAAATTCTGAGATAAAAAACCCCACAAATATGAGCTAAAAGTTCTTAATTTAAAAAGTACCATTCTCTCTCCTCGACTGATTTTCCCTCTGAAGTGATTTATTTTTCTACTGTCATATCTGTTTAGTTTGAAAAAGTAATGAGTCTATTCGGAGAATGTAAAGAGTATAAAGTACATATATTTATATAAATGTAAGGAGTATAAAGTACATATATTTATATAAATGTAAGGAGTATAAAGTACAGATATTTATATAAATGTAAGGAGTATAAAGTACATATGTTTATATAAAAGTAAGGAGTATAAAGTACTGATATTTATATAAATGTAAGGAGAATAAAGTACATATATTTATATAAATGTAAGGAGTATAAAGTACATATATTTATATAAATGTAAGGAGTATAAAGTACAGATATTTATATAAATGTAAGGTGGAAAAGTCAAAAGTTTATAGAAAAATAAATATTCCAGTAAAGTCCAGATACAAAAAACTACATAAGTACAGTAATGAAGTACAAGTACTTCATTACTTGCCACCTCTATAGAGGTATTTTTCAGGCATTTTAAGCCAAATATCTGTGTAATGATAAAGGGTTAAACAGGAAGGAGAAGGTTGAAGAAGAATCAGACAGTGGTGTTTGAGGATCTGAGCTTTTGTTTCAGGTCTGACATCTGGTCCAGTTTTGCCTTTTACTCCACATGCTGTGGAGAAAAGGAACAAGGAGTGGAAACAGGAACAGATCCTCCCTGACATTCCTCCCTGTGCTTTGCCTCAGCTTGTATTGGAGCAGATGAACTGACTAATCGCCCCACGCTGCTGGGACCAGGCCCGACCCAGAGGGTGTGTTCCAGAAACAGCAGTGAGCCAGACCCACCACCTGGAGGCGGAGTCTGCCCTACGACTGTGTGGACTTAGGGGAGGAGATAAGGGAGGGACTTGAGGCCAGGGGGGAGAGTCCAGTGGAAAAAGGAGGGAGGGGAGGGGAGGGGAAAAAACACTGCCGGCTGAAGCTTGACTGAAGGGTTTCTCTGCCTAGTGTGGCATTCACATCCTAACGCTCATGTGGTAAAGTCCAACATCGTGTGGCTTCCCCTGAACACTGGCCTCCATCCAGGATCTGAAGCAGAAGGAAACATCTGACCAAAGATAAAGAGACGCTGTATGAAAGAGAGAGACGAGAGATTCCGTAAGTTAGAGAAGACACAAGAAAGTGGTGAGGAATCCAAGGATAGGGGAGGAACCGAAGTGTGAAGAAGGTCATTTAGCTGACTATCCTTTATAGATCTACCAACATGGCAGCCATGGAAGCACTGGAGCCTGCAAGCATCCACCTGGAGCCAAAGACCCTCACTGAGATCTCAGACGATGAGGTCAACCTTCCTCCCTCCGACGATGAAGAAGATGCCCTCAGTGTGGCCAAGAAAGACCCGTCAACCGCCGAGGGTCCGGAGGGCGACGTGGCCGAAGACAAGGATGAAGCGGCGAAGCTGGACCCGCAGATGAACAGCGTCATGGTCCTGACTCTGCTGGACAAGATCATCGGCGCCGTGGACCAGATCCAACAGACGCAGAACGGTTTGGAGGCCAGACAACAGGAGATGGAGCGTTCGGTGACCACCATCCAGGGAGAGCTGATCAAACTAGCCAAGAGTCACAGCACCACGTCCAACAGTGTCAACAAGATGATGGAGAAGGTCCGAAAGGTCAGCGTCAATGTGAAGACGGTGCGCGCCAACCTGGAGAAGCAAGGTGGTCAGATCAAGAAGCTGGAGAACAATGAGGCGGAGCTGCTCAAGAGACGCAACTTCAAAGTCATGATTTACCAGGTGGGTGACGGTTTTGGTCTGAACAGTGCGAGTGTGTAGTTGGAGTGTGTGTGTTTGTGTGTTTGTGATGCGAGGCTGTGTGTGCACTGGCTGGTCTGGGGTTGGGTGTGGCCCATCAGGGAACTGTGCAAACCCTTCAGATGTGAATGACAGTTGCAACACCACTGCATCATCTTCCCCCCAAAAAAAACCTGGAATGAGTTTGGTGGTACTTCCATTCACATCGACAGGAACTCGTTGGTTTGCCGCAGAGGTTTCTCAATTTGTTGAGGTGCCAAGGATTTCAGGGAGTGGCTCAAAAGTAACCTTCAAGCATTTCTGGCGCGTGTCCTAGTGATGAGTGGTGCTATCTCCAAAAACACTGAGCCCAAAATTCACCCAGATGTTCAGGTGAAGCAGATGTTCACTGTACTTTTAGTTATTTCATCCTTCATTCACTAACAGTCATTGTGCTATCGTTTTACTTTAACCCTTTACTATTCTGGGCTGATTTAGCTTCAAACACCTGAAAAAAGGCCTCTGCAAATTAAAACTGCAACCATCCAGATAAAAGAATGGGTTCTTTGTAATGAGTTTGGATTAAAACACTCACTTTTACTGTTTATTTAACAGGTCAAAGAAGTAAAAACAGTAATACATTTATACCCCCCCCCCCTTTCCTTCATTTTTTTGTGCTTAAACCAGGGTTGTACTTGTCTACATTTGGTAGGTATGGACTGAAACACACCATTTACCAACAGACCAATGTCTGTGACCTTTACAGTTCAAAGTTCACTCCTTTTATTTTTTGTAAAAATGACAGTTTTGCAGCTTTTTTTTCTATGTTTTTTATGTTCATGTGTTTTACAGAGTGAAAATTTGAGGAAATGATCATTTTTTCCGAAGTGGCTACATTTGGAATATTTTGGAAAAAAAAAGAATGCTTCAAATATCAGATATTTGAGCAAAAATGGATGAAAACAAAACATTTATTGGAAAATGTGAGGAATCCCCCACTATAGATATAAGTTTATCCTTTAAATCTTCCTGCAGTTTCTTTATCTTTATGGATCTGTCATGTGTTTTGGACCCCAATACTTAAATACCAGCTTATATTCACTGCAGTGTTACCATGGAAACGACACCACATTTGTCTGGATTCATAGATGATTGATCAGATGACAGCCTTCAAAATAAAATAAGCCAAATTTCTCATATTTGTTTTTTCTATAAAACCGTCCTTTAGTGCATATGGTGTTACTGTTGCACTTCAAAACAGTTTATATTTTCACAATATATAGGTTAATATATAGGTGTTATTAAAATAATGTCAGAGGTTAATCCAAGTGTCGTCGTCATATGAGGGACATCGGGTGTGGACCCTACTGTTAACCCCCCCCACTACCCTCTTACCTGAACACCTCTCACTGACATTTATGGTTTAGCAGAATCTGAATTTAACTAGAACATCGCTAGTAAATAAAGTACACATAATTTTATGACAGAAAGCGATAAGGTAAAAACAGTTACTGTACGACTGATGTGTAAAAGTAAGAACCAGCTGAGACTGTTGAAGCAAAACTCCAAATTCATAATTCTACAGAAGGGATGAAATGCAGCGGAGTCAAACCTCCACCTGTGGAAACAATGAGTGGATACATTACTCACACTGCACTTGTTTATGGGAAAACTCTGCTTCCAGGCATTCTCTCCCAGTTACAGTCTGAGACATTTTCCATGAATTCATGTCACCTTTGATAGAAGAATCATTGACCAACTATTGTGTTATTTTCATACATGTGGTTCCAAGCAGACACGCTGAAAGGCACATTTATGTCATGATTTAGTGGAGCTGTCAAAACTAACGCATTACATACATACATGATGATTTATACATCATCATGATTAACATGATTACAAGTTTTAACGCAATTAAATGGAGCAGTTGTTTTATTTTCAACTTTCAAGTGGCATATTAAGTGTGTACATTTTCATAATTTCGCATATTTTTGGAAATGTATCAGATTTTTAGGTGGTTTTTTTTCTATATTTTAGAAGAGTTTTTGAATATATTTTGGATGTTTCATCGCTTTTTTTCTGGCTAGTTTATTCTCTGTAAATTTTAGCATGTTTTGTATATTTTTTTCACTGCATTTTTTTTCATTTATTAGTGTATTTTTGTGTGTTTTGTGGGAAATTTGAGCAGAGCAGCCGACTGACATGAAGTGTTTTGACTGAGTTTTCTTTTCGTTTCAACACGTCCAGTCTAAAATATCACATTAACGTGAAGCATATGATTCTTCTAACACTAGGCTAATGCTAGCACTAGGCTAACGCTGCACCTAGCTTGGGCAAACGCATTCAGGGCAGATACTGTATATTCACTTCTTTCTGGAAAGTGAAACACAATTAATATAGATTTTAAAATGAACATTTAATCATGATTAATCAAAATTAATCCACAGCAACTCTTTTATTAATCTGATTTAAATGTTAATCACGTGACAGCGTTATTATTTATTCGTTTTTTGGGCATCAAAGGGTGATGAACAGTGGGTATATGTCAGTGGTCCCAGTTGTAGTTCTGCTCCACCCATCTGTAGTCTCCATGGTCTGCACTACAGTTAGCTTCCAGGTATTTTCCTTCCATAGTGTGCTATGTATAGCACTAAAGAATACAAGCCTTCACATGTGAGGAAAGCTGCTGCCTACTGCACTCATACGGAACCCATTCACGCAGCTCTCTCTCTCTCTCTCTCTCTCTCTCTCTCTCTCTCTCTCTCTCTCTCTTTTTTTTAACAAAGATGGAAAATACCATGAGCATGCTCCAGGTTGTGTTGGAGGTAAAATGATGGTCAGGACAGACAGGACAGCTCACTCCAAAGAGCAGATGTTTCATTTCAAAGAGACTTTTTTTTCTTTTTCTCTCTCTCTCTCTCTCTCTCTCTCTCTCTCTCTCTCTCTCTCTCTCTCTCTTTCTCTGTCTCTCTCTCTCGCAGCAGAGTTGAGGGGAGCCCTGCTTCTTTTTTTAGCCCATGAAGCTGCTGTGTGATGCAACGTAATAGTTTGCAGCTTTTTGCACAGCGGTGCAAGAACATTCAGAGTTTCCACCGTTGACTCAGACACGGTGGCTCAGGGAGACCTCCGAGTCTGTTTCCCACAGACGGTTTGAAACTCCCTTTTAGACGTTTGTCCGACAGACTGGCACACATTTCACACCAGAAGATGTGCAAGAGACAACACTGTGTAAATCTTAAAAAAAATACACCAAGTAAGACTGCCATCTCTGTCATCACGTCTGAAGGAATGTGATGACGGAACTGTTTCTCACTTTGCAAATATCATAAATCAACAGTTTAATTAATATCTGGTCGTTGTGTTGTCAAGCTGAGGCTGAGAGTTTCCAAAGTTTCCAAATAAAAGCACACAGTGAAAAACAAAATGGGTTGCGATTCTCCTGGTGTTTGCCAACGACTCTGTGGAAGACAAACTCCCCCTGAAATGCCCATCTGTGGCTCTCACCAACGCCAAACACTGGCTTTGTTTTCGGTTTCCAACTATGACGTAACATCACATTCATCTTCATTAAAACACAAAACCACCATGTTTTCTTCTGCTTTCAATTTACTGTGCAGCTCTACTGCCCTTGAAGAGCAGATTCTTTCAAAACCAATGCTAGGTACAGAAATACACACACACACACACACACACATACTGGTTTCCATGTCTCATGACGACCACGTTTGTATTCATCACATGTAGGTAAAGTAGTCATTGGATAGTGAGTGTAAACATCTTTTTTCTCCCCAAAAAATAAAATTTAAAAACATTTTAAAATAGAAAATCATAGAAAATATTAAATAAATAAATACAATACAATACTGTATGTAAAATAAATAAATAAAACACAGTGGAACCTCAATTTACGAAAATAGTTCATTCCAGAAGTGGTTTCGTAACATGAATTTTTCGCAAATAGAATCGCATTTTACATGTAAAATACCAATACTACCCCCTGAACCCTTTAAAAATGATAAAGCTATACACATTTTGTATGAAATATTTGTTAAAAGTAAATAAAATTATTTATTAATCCATTAAAATAAACACAACATTGAAATAATTTCCATACCATTGTGGTTGTTTTAATTCTCGTCACAGCTTTTTGGCTGTTTGGGTCCAGTTTTACCTTCGGCAGTGTTTGTTGACGGACCGGGAATCACTTTCAGAATCACTTTCTTTGGCCCATGATGAATAACAAATAATCAAGTTGCGATGAGCACACTCAAAAAACTCACGAAACAACAGTAAAAGTGCAACGAATGAGGGTCAAAGGCACACAAAAAGCATTATGGGTAGTTCCCTCCTAGCCAATGGAAGGCTAGCGGGGTGTTGGGAGATAGCCAATGGGTGAGCAACTCTATCAAATAGCAAATAGGATTTAACGAACATGTTTACAGTATGTACGTATTTACTTAGAGTACGTACAGTACTGTACTTACTTTTTGGGAATTTCATTTCGTAACATGAATTTTCTTTCGTATTCAGACACGAAAATTTCATGTAAAGGTGTTTCGTAACTTGTATTGGTAGTTGGACCTTTCGTAAATTATACTGTATATAACTGAAAAATATTAAACACATCTTCAAACCTTTGAAAAATACATGTTTTACTTTGTACCTGTTTCCCACATGCTTTACGGGGACTTCTGGGAAAAAAGTTTTTATAGAGCCCTATCATTTGCAGAAATCTGCATACTTCACACAGATTTATATTTTACTAGTGGGGACCTACATTTATATTTAACACTTAAGGGGACCTGCATTTTGATCCCCATGGCGTGATTGTGTAAAAAGATCAATGTCCCCAATAAACAGGAATATAAACACACTCATACACATGCCCTCAGTGAACTGTAAGACTTATTTGACCACTTGTTAATACATAAATACTTCAGACTTATTAGGAGTGATTCCTGTGTTCTGAGCCACATGGTCAAGTGTGAAGTTTCATTCTGTAAATTCACATGGTAGAAAACAAATCACACATAAAACTGTAACAAAGTACAACAGATACAATAAACTATAATAACGTGTTCCAGAAATATACACAGAAGAAGTCTGAAATATACAATGGCTCGACATTACACAAACTTCAATATTAACCCTTTCATGTATAGTAGTCACAACAGTGGACAGTGATTCTACAGCAGATTCTACACAGATTTGGTTCATTTATTTACATATCAGGCGACACAGTGGTGGTCTGAAAAGCACTTTGAACATCATGAAAGTGGAAAAGTGCTGTAGAAGTGCAGTCCATTTACCATTGTTTCATATATATATATATATATATATATATATATATATATATATATATATATATATATATATATATATATATATATATATATATATATATATATATATATATATATATATATATATATATATATATATATATATATATATATACATAACCTGAAACCTTTTCCAATTGGAAAAGGTCTGAGGACCCCGATTTGTGTTTTTTGTGACCTGAGGGGAACACCCCCCCCCAGCATGAACAGCTGTCCCTGACCCTGTTAGCATGAACAGCTGTCCCTGACCCTGTTAGCATGAACAGCTGTCCCTGACCCTGTTAGCATGAACAGCTGTCCCTGACCCTGTTAGCATGAACAGCTGTCCCTGATCCTGTTAGCATGAACAGCTGTCCCTGACCCTGTTAGCATGAACAGCTGTCCCTGATCCTGTTAGCATGAACAGCTGTCCCTGACCCTGTTAGCATGAACAGCTGTCCCTGACCCTGTTAGCATGAACAGCTGTCCCTGACCCTGTTAGCATGAACAGCTGTCCCTGATCCTGTTAGCATATTTACAACTACGCTTCTGAAGAGTAACATTAGCAAAAAATCCTTTCTTATCACCATGTATGTTTGTTATTACTGACTTTCATCTTCTTTTTCTTTTGGAAATCTTTACTCTTCTTCATTATTTTTGGACAGTATGTTAATTAAGAGTGGTGTCCTCTGGTGGATTGATTGAGAAACACTCATTCCAACTTTCAGGACACATGGAAGTATGAAGGCAGTGGATTTTTTATTTAAAGCTGTCATTCCATGGTTATTTCATGAATATTATTGTGTTCTCTATTGTTATTGAATACATTGTGTGTTGGTTCTATTTTTAAAAAAAGTCCAGATTGTTTTGTTTCCAGCTGTTTTTTCACGGTAGAAAAATCACTTGAGGTCGAACAACAGAGTTTACCGGTACTTCCATATACATGTCCATGATGTGGTCAGGAAGCGTCTCTGATTGGCTCAGAATGCGTGAAGTAACACTCCCCCCTCCCCTCTCCCTGTGTATGTATTTACCTTTATCCAAGTAGCATCCAGCTAGGTTTCATACAGTTTTTTTCCAGTTTGTGCAGCAGCTACTGTGGCTCTGTCTTCTCTTGTAGATGCTAATGCTAATGCTACTTCAGATTCACTGCCGGGGACGGGCTTAACCCCACATGGGTGACACTAAAGTCCATCTGACGTCAGACGGACCAGCTTTTTCTGGGTCCCTCGTTCCTTTCATTGTTTTCTGTGAATGCAGTATGCAGCCAGTGGAGGTGATGAACCACTGTCAAAGGCAGCATGTGTTGGTAAGTCTGGGTGACCCATCAGATTCCAAAAGAAGCGTGGAAAGTGCTTTTCAGCGGAATAACACCTTTAATAAGAAGAGTTGAAGAGACTGAAGAACAAATAGTGACACTTTCTAAGCTAATGCTTTTACTTATGCTAACCATAGTTATTTTACAACAGGAGCTAGCTAGGTCTCAGTCAAAGTCTACACAGCATGAACAAGGATGGAATTCACTCACCTGTTCATCAAGTCTTTCATAATCACCGCAGTCACTTCAAAATGTAACTTCAAAGCTTCCATGAATGGTTTAGAGTTGAGTTAAATGTGTTGTAAAACAGTTATTTTGGTTGTCACAGGTTGTAAACATGAGCATATAAACCAGCTCCTTATTGTGTTGTACAGTTAGGGTTAGGGCTAGGCTTAGCTAGGTGGTTAAATAAGAATAAGAAAATGCAAGTCTTTGAATCTTTGAGGCTTCTTAAAGTGTCCACTAGAGGAACTGCAGGACAGGACATTCGTTCATCAAACACAGAAGTTGTTATTTGGGTCTTTTTAAATATTTATCACCATGTGTTTCTGCTTCTGTGTTTAAACCGTTCCTACTGCTGTTTGTACATGACAGCTTCCAAGTGAGAGGACGCCTTCATCTGCTGTTGATCGAAGCCCATTGTAGGAGTCTTGCACAAGTATTTAAAGAACATCTGGAGGTTATAAGTTAATTTATTTCAGTGGAATGAGTTCAGTCTGTAAATACTTTCATACTTTGACAAACATACAGTGTTTTAGTCCTTTTCCAAAAAGGGAATGAAGTGGACACGTTCAAAGTAGTTGGACTGTTTTAAAATGGACCTGCTCCGTTTCCAAACGGTTCTGTCTGACCCAGGGTACCGCCCCTTTTGTGATTCCCAAAGCACACAGGGCCAGGGTACCGCCCCCTTTGTGATCCTTACAACACATGAACCCAGGGTACTACCCCCTTTGTGATCCCCAAAGCACAGAGCCAGGGTACTACCCCCTTTGTGATCCTCAAAGCACAGAGCCAGGGTACTACCCCCTTTGTGATCCTCAAAGCACAGAGCCAGGGTACTACCCCCTTTGTGATCCCCAAAGCACAGAGCCAGGGTACTACCCCCTTTGTGATCCCCAAAGCACAGAGCCAGGGTACTACCCCCTTTGTGATCCCCAAAGCACACATGAATCTGGGGTACGACCCCTTTTGTGATCCCAAAAGCACACAAACCCAGATCACCACCTTCTGTATGATCACTAAAGCACACATGAACTGAGGGTACCCTGAGTACTACCCCATTTTTGATCCCCAAAACACATAAACCTGGGGTATTGCCCCCTTTGTGATCACTAAAGGAAAGGAACCCAGGGTACCGCCCCTTTGTGGACACTGGTTCTCAGGTCTGATACCCACAGATCAGGTCTGGTTCTGGCCTTTAAAGGTATTGAAGTCCGTCAAAAACACATCTGCTCATCCTGACTCTCTGTTCGTCTCTGTCCACCATCACCACCAGAACCACCTGTTGTGTAAAATAAAAAGGATAGTGCATTGTGAGCCTGGCTGTGATCATAACTTCAGCCAAATGAATCATAAAGGAACTATTCCAAATGTTTGACCCTTAAAAGCTTCAGTCCAGATATAAAGAGCAGACTGCAGCCTCAGCCTGGAGCCTCACACTAACGTCTGCACGTAAATTCATCAAGACTAAATCCATTCTTCTCAGACAGGTCGACACATGTCCATATATGGACATGGGAGCCAGAAATGCTCCCGGCTCCGTTTGGAAGAAGGATTGTGTGATATGTAGTGTGAGCAGAGAGGAGTATTTATGGGGGGAAGATGGATTTAGTGCAATAGGTGAGGGTTAGGATAAGGGTTAAGGGAAGGGTTATCTTAGGGTGATGGGTTAGCGTCAGGGACATGGGTTTGGGTGAGGGTGGTGGGTTAAGTTTAGGGTGGTGGGTTAGATAAGTGGGTTAGAGTGGTGAGTTAAGGTAGTGGGTTATGGTGTGTTAGGGTTAGAATGTTGGGTTAGGGTCTTGGGTTAGGGTTAGTTATGTAAAGTGTTAAGGACATGAATACAAACATGACAACAAAATGGAGATGAGAGAGAGGGAGGGAAGGGGGGGTGGGGGTTAACCCAGGGCTTTGGATACACCAATAGAAGGCAGAGTCTCTAAAAATAGAAATGATCACATACTTGTTTGATTGTGAGAAAGAAATGGCCTTTCGCAGATTGTGTTCACATAGGATTTTGTAGATTTTAGGACAAACTAAGGGATTTAAATCCACAGCATCAGAATATTATCATTATTGTCATGAGAATATTATCATTAAACTATTATTATTATTGTTATCATCAGAATATTATTATCATCAGACTATTATCATTGTTATCATCAGACTATTATCAATATTATCATCAGAATATTATCATTACTATCATCAGACTATTATCATTACTATCATCAGAATATTATCATTACTATCATCAGTATATTATCATTACTATCATCAGACTATTATCATTACTATCATCAGACTATTATCATTATTATCATCAGAATATTATCATTATTATCATCAGAATATTATCATTACTATCATCAGACTATTATCATTACTATCATCAGACTATTATCATTACTATCATCAGACTATTATCATTATTATCATCAGAATATTATCATTACTATCACCAGACTATTATCATTACTATCATCAGACTATTATCATTACTATCATCAGACTATTATCATTATTATCATCAGAATATTATCATTACTATCACCAGACTATTATCATTACTATCATCAGAATATTATCATTACTATCATCAGACTATTATCATTATTATCATCAGAATATTATCATTACTATCATCAGACTATTATCATTACTATCATCAGACTATTATCATTATTATCATCAGAATATTATCATTACTATCATCAGACTATTATCATTACTATCATCAGACTACTATCATTGTTATCATCAGTCTTTTTCTTTGATTAAATTTTGCTTTATACTTTCATATCTTTCACCTCTTTGTTTGTCTTTCCCAGTCTTCCTTCCGTCTTGCTCCAGTTTTCTGCACCATCGTGTCTTGGGTTGTGGAATGATTGTTTGCGTGCATGTCAGCCCATGGGTCCAGGCTTTACCTCATTTGTTCCCAAAGGTGTTTCAGAAACTGAATGAATGAATAATACACACACTCCTCACACTTATGGTCACACACAACTTAAATCCACTTTCAAACTGATCCATCACAGTTGGCATCAATTCAATTCAAACTAAAGATCATTACTTTTTATGCCAAGAAATGATCATTGACATTTTTAATTCACCTTCAACATTTTGCAGTCAATTTACTGCTGGTTTTTAATATTGCAGTAGTACTTTAAAATGAAGGAAAACATAAAAACAGATTTTTTTTTTTAGCAGAAAAACATGCCATTACACATGGAATAATATCATAATGAACATTAACCTAGCTTGCTAGCTAGCAGCTACCTTAAACAGTGTATCTGACTGTCATTTTGAATTAATCTGACATTACATTGGTACAACGTAAAGTAGCTTCTGATGTAATGAACTACTTTTGCCACGTGTGTAACTTAGCTTGTTATATTTCTGTAGGTGTTAGCTTTTGTGGTTAGCTTAATTTATTGTTGAGTAACTGATAGCTTAGCTCACTACACTTTACAAGTAACTTACCCAACACTGGAAACAACACAAGAGAGTATTTTAGTGTTACTTTTACAAAGAGCTCATTCTTTTATCTGTACTCCAAATGGTTAAAATACAGCTGGAGTTTTCATTTCGAGAGGCGTTTTTCACACATTTTAAGCAAAATCACCACAGAATCATAAAGGGTTAACTGTGTAACTCTCCGGACTAAAAAGGATGTCAGCTGACGAGAGCAAATATTTGGCCTTTGATTTCATTATTGACATTCTTTATCAAGTCATCAACGTAATACTGAGGATTTTTTTGGTCAAAAAAAGAAGCACAGTGATAGAGTGAAAACACATACACAGGACTGGTTACATACTGTTGGTTTAGACAAAGGTCAGAATCAGTAGAAATCTAAAGAAATGGCCGTGATCAAAGAAAAGAGTAGATTGAGTGTACAGGATATTCACCTATTGGACCAGATGTAATGGTGTGTATGGGACAGAGTTGTAAAGTAATGAAGTAAAAATACTTCATTACTGTACTTAAGTAGATTTTTTTTAGGTATCTGTACTTTACTTGAGTGTTTATTTTTCTGGCAACTTTTAACTTTTACTCCTTACATTTTTGTATAAATATCTGTACTTTACACTCTTTACATTCTCAGAATAGACTCATTACTTTTACAAATTAAACAGATGTACGAAAAATAAGTCGCTTCAGAGAGAAAATCAGTGGAGGAATGAAACTGTGACTTTATATATTTATAGTTAAATGATGATTATCTCCTAATTTTGACATCTTATCTCATAATTTAGACTTTTTATCTCACAATTTTGTACTTTTATGAGACAAAAAGTCCAAATTATTATCTCACTTTTTATCTTTAAATTATGCATTTTTATCTTATAACTTTAAAAAAAAAAAAAAAATCTCATGACTTTTTATCTCAATTGTGACATTTCTTCCCCCATTTTTCCTAAATTTTCTGCCCCTACCCACAAAATTGAGTAACTGTGACTCGATCAAACACATTATCTACACAGTAACTCACTTTTAAAGGCTTTATTTTAGATACTTTTAAAACTTTTCTGATTTCATTTTCTTAAGTATTATTGCATTCATGACAAAAAAAGCCGTTTTATTTTTTACTTTTGTACTTTATTACAATTGAGAAGTTGTACTTTTTTACTTTTACTTAAGTAAAGGAGTTGAATCAGTACTTCTACTTTTACCAGAGTATTATTTCACACCAGTAGCTGTACTTCTACTCCAGAATGTGAGTACTTTGACCACCTCTGTTCATTGGCTCTGCGGTGCCAACTGCACATTCACATCTGCATAATGCTGCTCACTTGACATCAGTCCAGAAAGGATCTTTTTTTTTTTTTTTTCTAAGTAGAAGCTTTTCCACATGAGTCAGACGTAGATGACTCATAGTCAAAAGCCGTAGTTAGTGAAAACATTAGTTTATTTCCTCATGATATTTTGTCATATGACTCCAGCTTTGACTCCCTTCATGGTCGGTTACATTATTCATCCTGACTACAGTAAAAGAATGTTGGTGATAAAGTCAGACCTTTGCACATTTACAGTCATTCACATATATTTTCTTCTGTGTTCATTACACTGGTCTATAAGTAAAAGGATTCTGGAATAAAACAAATGAAATGTTACCATGTGTGTGTTAGTAATAAAGAAAAATCAGTTCTTAAATGATGATTGGCTCAAGTTTCCAACATAAGTCTGAGGCCTGTTTACATGACAGTTTTTATTCCTGTTTAATTCAGAATAAAGTTTAATTCCTCTTTCAGATTATCATGTAAACAACTACTTCCAGTTAAAAATGACTATTCAATTCAATTCAATTTATTTCTAATATGCAACAAATAAAAACAACCACACTCAAAAGTATAAAAAAAACATACATGAAAAAAACAAAACAACACATTACTTCATTTGCACATTTGAAAAGCAGTGGGAGGAAGTAAAACCTTTTAACCCCACTCCTTCACGTCAAAAACAATCTATATTTTAATGTCCTAACAACATGATATATAAGAAAACATTAATAACAATAAATCAAGTCCTTGGGATCTCACTTATCATTTTCACACACACAAACCAGTCATACAAACTTAATTTGACAAACCAAGAAATATAATATCCATTAATATACATACATATACATTATACACACACACACACACATACGTACATACATACATACATATACACACTATTCCCAATGAAACTGAATAGTCAGTGGTTTATTTTGATCTTAATTCTAAAGTGGATAATTCCTCTGCCATGGAAACAGTTAATTCCTCTTTAACATTATTCCTGTCATTCTGCATATGCTCTTGGTGTGGTCGCAATGATGCACATATTTCGTGCTGCCGGCATGAGTATATTGATTCCCTTGAGCTGCTGCTTCGTAATTATTCCAAAATTAAATGCAAAAATCACATGTAGTATCTGGTCTAACATGTTGATAGTTGAAACCAAAGCAAAACAGGAAGTGGACCTGATTGTTTTCTTCCAGTATACATCCAGATGTTAAATGGGCGCTCTGTCCAATCAGAACCCTCTGTACCTTCAGCTCTTAAAGATGAATTAACTGAAGCAGAATACACCTGCTTCCTATAGAAAACTTTATTTGGAATTAATATTTCCATGTAAAAATGAAGGGAATAGCTTTAATTCCAAAATTTAAAAAAACATTACTTGAGTATTTATTTTTCTGGCAACTTTTTACTTTTACTTCCTACGTTTTTTGTATAAAAATCTTTACTTTAGACTTTTTACATTCTCAGAATAGACTTGTTACTTTTTCAAACTAAACAAATGTGACAGTATGAAAAATAAGTCTTAAATCAGAAATTGTGACTGACTATATCATGATTTTGACACGATTTCATAATTGTCAATTTCTTATGTCATAATTATATTTTTTCCTCATAATTTTTACTTTTTAATCTCATAATTTTGACATTTTATCCCATAATTTTCAACGTTTAACTCATAATTATGCTTTTATTAATCTCCTATTTCTGATTTTCTAAATGCCCATAATGTCAATACCCACTAAGCAGAGTACCATGACCCAATAAAACAGTAACTCACTTTTAAAGGCTTTATTTTTGGATATTTAAAAAAATATATATATTTTTTCCTGCTTAAAGAAAGATAAGATAAGATAAGATAAGATAAGATAAGATAAGATAAGATAAGATAAGATAAGATAAGATAAGATAAGATAAGATAAGATAAGATAAGATAAGATAAGATAAGGTAAGGTAAGGTAAAATATTTTTTCTGAGCAATACATTATCCCTTACTAATTATCCATTTCTTATTTCATAACTATGACTTTTTCCTCATAATTTAGACTTTTTAAATCTCATAGTTTGGAGTATTTCTCTCATGATTTTAATTTTTTTTTAATCTCACTATTATGCTTTTCTTAATCTCCTATTCATGACTTTTTAATTTTTCCTACATTTTATATCCATACCCACTAAAATGAGTACCATGACCCCCCCCCCCCCCAAAAAAAAAAACCCACATAATCTACCCAGTAACTCACTTTTAAACGCTTTATTTTTTGGATATTTTGATTATTATTATTTCATTTCATTATTTACTTTTTACTTTATTACAGTTGAGCTGTTGTACTTCTTTACTTTTACTCCAGTACAGAAGTTGAATCAGTACTTTTACTCTTACCAGTGTATTTTTTCCACACCATTATTTGTATTTAAGTACAGAATATAAGTACATTGAACACCTCTGGGTGCATAGGGTCCATTATCTTCTTTCCTCCCTGTGGCCCCTTTGTATCTATGGATGGGACTGTTCTGTTACTAATAACTGACCAGGTTTATCAGCTACATGTTTTTTCTCCTTTTCACATGTCACCCCCCCCCCCCCCCCCCCCCCCACACACACACACACACACACACACACTTACACACCCTGGCCTGTTGTTTGTGACTTGTTTGTGCGTAATATATATGACAGTATTTCCTGCAGCTCTTCAAAACATGCATGCTGGGATACGTTGATGCGTTTCCGACCACAACAGTTTGGACGTAGCTTGAGTTTCCTTAAAAGCAGCACCTTTGTACGGATGTGTGTGTGTGTGTGTGTGTGTGTGTGTGAATATATGACAAACCCTGACTTCTTGAACTGTTTCCAGGGCTGCAGACCCGTGTGTGTGAGGCACTTCTGGGATGTTTCGTTCTCACTACAAGACACAGCCTGCCATTGTCGATTAACACCGAGGCTTGTTTTTACGACTTTGTTTCAGGGGTATTCTGATCATGTACTTTCATGTATGGGAGTGTGTCTGCAACACACACACACACACACACACACACACACTTTTGTCACTGTCATACCCAGGCCTGTTTACTGGATGCAGATGCAGTGTTTTCATGGGTAGAGCAGCCAGAACTCCTCTGTGGGTCTAAGTATAGTTCTCCACACTTGGAAAATAGGGATTTAGACATTCACTGAGGGGTGACGGTGGCCGTTTCCATGGACACCAAGTCGTACTCTTTCCAATAACAATTGTGGAGGTCAGTGTCTGTGGATAGATTTATGGAGCTGCACCAGAAGTGGCTCCTCCCTCTGCTGTCTGCCTCTGTTGTCCCTTTGACAAAGTGTCCTGAACACAGCCATAACCCTAGTGGATGAAAAGACAAAGTCCAAGTCCAATCACAGTCCAGTCACAGTCCAATCACAGTCCAGTCACAGTCCAATAACAGTACAGTCACAGTCCTATAACAGTCAAGTCACAGTCCTATAACAGTCCAATAACAGTACAGTCACAGTCCAATAACAGTCCAGTTACAGTCCAATAACAGTCCAATCACAGTCCAATAACAGTCAAATCACAGTCCAATAACAGTCCAATAACAGTACAGTCACAGTCCAATAACAGTCCAGTTACAGTCCAATAACAGTCCAATCACAGTCCAATAACAGTCAAATCACAGTCCAATAACAGTCCAATCACAGTCCAATAACAGTCAAATCACAGTCCAATAACAGTACAGTCACAGTCCTATAACAGCGCAGTCACAGTCCAATCACAGTGTTGGTGTAGGGGATAGGGTTAAGGGTGGGGTTAGGGTGGGGCTAAGGTTAGGGGTGGGGTTAGGGTGGGGCTAGGGTTAGGGTTGGGTTAAGGGTGGGGTTAGGGACGGGGTATTGAATCTGCTCTTTTTGGTTTGATGATGTGGGCTAAAATTGGAAAGACTTCACAGAAGTGAAGCTGATTCAGAAATAAACTCGATTACATCTGGCACTCAACTGTCACTGGGATGTTTATTCGGTTGCCATGGAGACCTGACGCTGCTATTTCTCATTCCCTACTACTCATGGATGGTGCTGGTTGCAAAGAAAACCTCAAGGGGAAAAAAAAAAAAAAAAAAAAGAACGAAACCAACCACAGGAGAAACAAGTCAAAGGCCCTGGAGCTGCATACAGAGCACGGAAGGAAGGAAGGAAGGAAAAAAGAAAAAGAGAAATGGAACAGAGAGGAGGAGACTAACAGCAGGCCATGTGACCCCACCCCCCACCCAACGGGACCCCTCCCCCCTCCACCCGCGGGACCTGTGGCATGCCATCACTTTATATAGAAATCTGTGTGTGTGTGTGTGTGTGTGTGTGTGTGTGTGTGTGTGTGTGTGTGTGTGATTAAAGGGAGTGTGTGGAAACAGCGGTGGAGCAGGAGTTCAGGCCCAGAGCTGAATGTGTGTGGAACCATCACACTGCTTCCCATGGTACTCACATGAGGTCTCTGTGTAACCCTAACACTAACACACACAGGCCTGGACTGGTTCACAGCCACGTAAGCCCAGACATCAGGAGTGTAAACATCATCTTAGTTCAGGTTTCACATTCAACCCAATATGAGTGGGACAATAGACCCCGCCCCTCTCAATCTATTTTAGTTCTTAATGGACATTTCTGTCTCAAAAAGTTCAGACTATGGGGTCGACCACATGTAGTTTCCTATCTGTCAACAATAGTAACTTATCACCACCATTTTTGGAGTTATGACAATTTGAAATCATGTAACCTTGATTTTGACCTTTCAATGTAACTCAAGGTTAAAGGTCATGATGCCATTTCCTATCTGTCATCAATAGTAACTGAGTACTTATCACCACTCTTTTGGAGTTATGGCCATCTGAGGGCAATCTAACCCTAACCCTATCGATCTATCTATCTATCTATCTATCTATGTATCTATCTATGTATCTATCTATCTATCTATCTATCTATCTATCTATCTATCTATCTATCTATCTATCTATCTATCTATCTATCTATCTATCTATCTATCTATCTATCTATCTATCTATCTATCTATCTATCTATCTATCTATCTATCTATCTATCTATCTACCTACCTACCTACCTACCTACCTACCTACCTACCTACCTACTTACCTACCCACTCACCCATCCATTAGCCTAGTGCTAGCAGAATTCGTTACTAACATATTTTTCATGTTAATGTGGTATTTTAAACTGGAAAACTCCATCGAAACACTTTACATATGTCGACTACTCTCTATGTTTTGTGACAAAAAACACCAGACAAGAGCAGACAAAAAAAATCTAAGAAACACAAAAAAAATGTGGGTTAAAGCTATTCAAAACATGCTAAAGTAAACAAAGAATAAATAAATATAAAATGTGAAAAAGCAATGAAACATCTAAAAAAAAAAACCTCTTCTAAAATACAGAAAAAAGCCAAAAAATGTGATTAAAATATCCAAAACATCTGCAAAAATATAAATATACAGTATGTGCAATAAACATGTTTATTCAACACCTTCAGCAAAACAACTGTAAACAACTATTCCATTCAGTTGCATTCAAATTTTTAATCAGATTAATCATGACGACGGATTAATCAATATTAACTCGTTCATCTATTTTAAAGCAGGCTGTTTTAAACATGTATCTTTTTTAACTTTTACTACAGACCAACATGTGTGGGCAGATTACAGTCATAATAATGAGATTTATTCCTGATTCACGGTTCTATTTTAAGACTTAATATCATTGACTTACAAAGGATTGATTATGTGATCAGAGCTTGTGGATCAGTTCCAGTTTGAAACTCCTGGTGGGGACGTGTCCTTATTTGACTGCTGTCCCAGTTAAATCAGCAGACGTATCATGAGGATTCCCTGTTTTCTGGAAAATCCCCTCACACACAGAAGCAGAGTTTAAACAGGAAACCAAACAGAGACGGGTGTGTGGAAGCCTGCACTCAACATACATGAGTGGGAGCTCTGTGAGCTCTGAGTGGAAAGCTTCCACAGACACACACACACACACACACACACACACACACACACACACACACACACTGGTTTCCATGTCTCACGAGGACCAAGTTTGTAATCAAGTAGCCGTTGGATAGTGAGTGTAAACACATCTTCTTTTGTTAAAACAAACAAACAAACAAACAAACAAATAAATAAATTAAATAATAATAATAATGATAAAAATAATAATAATAATAATAATAATAATAATAATAATAATAATAATAATTATTATTATTATTATTATTATTATTATTATTATTATTATTATTATTATTATTATTATTATTAGAACATTTTAGTAAAAAAAGAATGAATAAATAAAAAAATCAAATAAAAAACATAATAAATAATAATGGATGGCACAGTGGTTAGCATACATGCCTCACAGAAAGAAGGTCCCTGGTTCAATTCCCACACCAGACCTTTCTATGTGGAGTTGACATGTTCTCCTCGTGTCTTTGTGGGTTTCCTCCAGTTTCCTCCCACCATCCAAACACATGCACTGATAGGTTAACTGATTAATTAAATTGTCCATAGGTGTGAATGTGAGAGTGAATGTTTGTCTATATATGTTCAGCCCTGAGATGAACTGGAGACTCATACAGGGTGTACCCCGCCTTCACCCATTGTAGCTGGATTAGGCCCCCAGTGACCCTAGTGAGGATAAAGCGGGTTCACATGACGAGAATGGGACTACAATAAATAATATTTAAAATTTTAAAAATTATGAAAAAATACATCAAAAGAAATATTTTTTGTTTTTTTTTTATAAACTAAACATATCTTCAAACCTTTGCAAAATACATGTTTCCCTTTGCACCCATTTCCCTCATGCTTTATGAGGACTTCCAGAAAAAAAATGTATGTATTCATGGGGCCACTTCATTTTTATTTTACTCATGGGGAACTTTATTTCTTTTGAAACCTCGTGGGAACTTGGATTTTGGTCCCCATAGTGTCAGAGGTCCCCATGGTGTGACTGTGTAAATATATGGAATATGACACACATATGCACACATATGCACACACACACACACACACACACACATATATATATATATATATATATATATATATATATATATATGTATACTATATATATATATAAAGGTGGGTGTTTAAGGGTCTCTAAGTGTTAAAGGAGGACATTTGGGTCCTTAAGGGTTAAAGTCCATAAACAATAAAAAAAAATAAAAAAATCACAACACAAAAATAACACAGATTTTGTTTCCATGGTAACAGGATGGATGATTGTACTCTAAGGCTCAAGTCCCCACTGGGATGTTAAATAAAAACCCACATACTTTCCACTGATTCACTGGTGTCATGAACGCTTATCCTAACCTCCAGCAGAACCACAGAAGTCCCACCTCCTCCTTTTTTCTAAACACATTCCTTTGTTTTTCACTCCCTTAAACCTGACCTTACCTTAACCCTGAGCTCTACAGGACCATGTCCCCTTAATGGATGAAAAACTTTCAGACACACACACACATGTACAAACACACACCAACACAATGGTTTGGGTAGGTGCTATGGTGCTATTGCTGTTGTTGCCATGGTTTCCTTGTTTTGGTTTTTAGGGTTAGGTGTTTTTGGTGGTGTTGTTGCCATGGTTTCCTTGTTCTGGTTTTTAGGGTTAGGTGTTTTTGGTGCTGTTGTTGCCATGGTTTCCTTGTTTTGGTTTTTAGGGTTAGGTGTTTTTGGTGGTGTTGTTGCCATGGTTTCCTTGTTTTGGTTTTTAGGGTTAGGTGTTTTTGGTGCTGTTGTTGCCATGGTTTCCTTGTTCTGGTTTTTAGGGTTAGGTGTTTTTGGTGCTGTTGTTGCCATGGTTTCCTTGTTTTGGTTTTTAGGGTTAGGTGTTTTTGGTGGTGTTGTTGCCATGGTTTCCTTGTTTTGGTTTTTAGGGTTAGGTGTTTTTGGTGGTGTTGTTGCCATGGTTTCCTTGTTCTGGTTTTTAGGGTTAGGTGTTTTTGGTGCTGTTGTTGCCATGGTTTCCTTGTTCTGGTTTTTAGGGTTAGGTGTTTTTGGTGGTGTTGTTGCCATGGTTTCCTTGTTTTGGTTTTTAGGGTTAGGTGTTTTTGGTGCTGTTGTTGCCATGGTTTCCTTGTTCTGGTTTTTAGGGTTAGGTGTTTTTGGTGCTGTTGTTGCCATGGTTTCCTTGTTTTGGTTTTTAGGGTTAGGTGTTTTTGGTGGTGTTGTTGCCATGGTTTCCTTGTTCTGGTTTATAGGGTTAGGTGTTTTTGGTGGTGTTGTTGCCATGGTTTCCTTGTTCTGTGTTAGAGTTAGAGTGGGTGCTATGGTGTTGGTGTTGGTTGTTTTTGTTGCCATGGTTTCCCCGTTCTGGCTGATAATGACTCATCACCCCCTACAGTATTATCATATGCCCACATGAAAACTTCAGACACTAAATAATTCCATCTGCTGTATGAGTTCTTTGTGTCCCTGGTTTGACCACGTATGAACAGAAACCTTCCACTGTGTCACTTCAACTCCTGGGACGAAATTTCATTTGCTTCCACACATTGAAAACACAAACATATAACAAACACATGTTGGACAGGGCCAAGAGGGACACAATTAAATATGTCATGAATTATTGAAAATGATAAATAACTGCATTAAATAAATACATGATAAATTGGGCTATTACTAATTTATTACACACATATAATTAAAGGTATTTAAGGTCTGTTTGTCTGTCTGTCAGCAGGATTATGCAAAAAATTCGGAACGGATTTTGATGAAACTTTCAGGAATGATTGATAATGGGTCAAGGAAGAACCCATTAGATTTTGAGCAATGAAGGTCAAAGGTCAGGGTCACACTAAAAGTCAACATCTAAAACACATCAGTGGTAATATCTCAGGATTCAGACAAGATAGAGTCTGGTGGGTTTTTTTCAGTTCACATTGTCTCACTTTCAACACCTATGGCTCCATCATATTACGTTTTGATGCCATATCAAGCATTGGTGGAGGTCTGCTGTCTCTGGCTTGTTTATTTTTAACTTTCAAAACATTTATTGAAAAGTGTATGTATATATATATATACTGTATATATATATATATATATACACAGGCAAGGCATACATGGAGCGGCATAACCAGGTAGCGGGCATACTGTACAGGAACATCTGTAAAGAGTATGGACTGGAGGTTCCAGGGTCAAGATGGGAGAACCCCCCAAAGGTGACAGAGAACAAACAGGCCAAGATCCTGTGGGACTTCCAGATCCAGACTGACAAGATGGTGATGGCCAATCAGCCTGACATAGTGGTGGTGGATAAACATGAGAAGACAGTGGTGGTGATAGATGTAGCAGTCCCCAGTGATAGCAACATCAGAAAGAAAGAACATGAGAAGCTTGAGAAATACCAAGGGCTGAAAGAGG
Source organism: Siphamia tubifer (assembly GCA_020466265.1). NCBI lineage: Eukaryota > Metazoa > Chordata > Actinopteri > Kurtiformes > Apogonidae > Siphamia > Siphamia tubifer. Next base: position 12,174,737 of record CM035801.1, on the reverse strand, counting down.
AGTTAGAGAACATGTGGAGTGTGAAGGCAACAGTGGTGCCAGTAGTGATCGGAGCATTAGGGGCAGTGACCCCCAAGCTGGGAGAATGTCTCCAGCAGATACCAGGAACAACATCAGAGATCTCTGTACAAAAGAGCGCATTGCTAGGAACAGCTAAGATCCTGCGCAGAACCCTCAGGCTCCCAGGCCTCTGGTAGAGGACCCGAGCCTGAAGGAGACACCGCCCATGTGGGACGAGAGGAACATTATATCACTGTGACCCTAGTGAGGGTAAAGCGGATTCAGGCAACGAGACAAGATGAGTTATATATGCATTTTATTATTTATTATTATTTAATTTTGTCCCTTCTGGCTCTCCATCTCCATAAATCCATCGGTTTCAAACACTGGAATGTGCATCTAGTCCACCAGAGGACGTCACTCCGAATTAACAAACTGCTGGTTTCTGTCAGACTTCAGTAGAAGTTCATCTTCTCCTAAAATATCTGACATGAAATGACAAATATGTTCAGTTGTGTTCATATTTCATTGACTCCAAATGTGTTAGAACACGTTCATCTCTTAGACGAGTTCGTTCAGAATCAGTTCCTTTTATCTCAAAAGAACTGAGTGGATGTTCTTCATTTGTCATACGTTCCCATGGCAACGTTTTCTTCTACACTCTACGGTCTATGCGGCCATGCAGATGGATGGGTGGGTGTGTGAGTGGGTAGGTAGGTAGGTAGATAGATAGATAGATAGATAGATAGATAGATAGATAGATAGATAGATAGATAGATAGATAGATAGATAGATAGATAGATAGATAGATAGATAGATAGATAGATAGATAGATAGATAGATAGATAGATAGATAGATAGATAGATAGATAGATAGATAGATAGATAGATAGATAGATAGATAGATAGATAGATAGATAGATAGATAGATACTACAGCCAACCAGCATTTAATATTTAAGTTTACTTTATCACTAACTCACATAAACTGGAACCACTTTACTTGTAGACCAGTGTATTCAAATATCTGTCTCAAACCAGCAGTTTAACTGTCGTCATTATATGAACAGTTTAACCTGACCCCTGACCTCTGACCTCAGTAACAGAGGGGATCATGTCCAGGGTTAGACACACATCAACATGAAGGTGTGTGTCACACAGACAATAATGAAGTGATCAGACACTTCCCTTCCATTCTGTAAGTAAAAGTCAGAAGCATTTAGTCTTTAACTCTGACCACGTTTTGCAAGAACTGAAAGTAAGATGTGGTCTGATAAACTCTCTCTCACACACACACACACACACACACACACACACACACACACACACACACTTATTTCCATGTCTCACAAGGACCATGTTTGTAAAAGTAACAATTTGGTACTGAATGTAAACACATTTTATATCTGTATATATATTGGGTTAGGGTTACCTAACCCAATATATTAGGCACCTGTTTCCCCCATGCTTTATGAGGACAAGGAGGAGGGAAAAAATTAAAGTATTTATAGAGCTGCATCATTTCTATTTTACTAGTGGGGATCGTTATTTATATTTAACCCTTGTGGGAACCTGAATTTTGGTCCCCGTAGTATCAGAGGTCCCAATGGTGTGACTGTGTAAACATATCAATGTGCCCAGAAAGATAGGAATGCACACACACACACACACACACACACACACACACACACACACATTACATACCTCATCCTTGTATTTTCCACAGCTCTGAGTGGACTTTCCTGTCTTTGGTGCAGTCGCCTGGTGGAGAACAATGTCCCATTAAATTAGGAGGGTCAGGAAGTTACGGCACTAAAATCAATGGTTGAACTTCCACATGCACTCTTTCCATGTACACACACACACACACACACACACACACATCTCACATATTTGTCTTAGTACTTAAGTGTTTTGCAGAATTACGTCAGATCTCAGATGCCTAATCCCCTCAGATAACGGAAAGGTAAGGGTTAAGGGGAGGGGGGGGTTACCCTGACCCCTACCCTTAACTCTGCTCCAGGTGTGAATGTGTTCTTAATAACTGGTTTAAAGGAGGCAAAGTCTATCAACTGTGATAGTGTGTAAACATAAAACAGCTTGTTTTTTTAATCTTGTATACAGTCTAATCCATGTTATGAATTAATGTTTTCACCAACAAATACTGAGGAGAATATTTCATCATCTGTTCTGTTTGTTGTGCTCTTTATTAGAGCTGAAGGGGAACAGATGTGTTGGGTTTAATGGCTATGTTTACATGATGTTTTTTTTTTTTTTTAATTCAGAATTATTTATTCTGAATAAAATCATTTAGAAGTAAAGCTATTTCCTTCGCCTTTACATGGAAATGATAATTCCAAATAAACGTTTCCATGGGAAACAGGTGTATTCTGTTCTAGTTGATTGGGCTTTAAGGGTGGGAGGTACAGAGGGCTGTGATTGGACAGAATACCCATTTAACTACTGGAAGGAAATGATGACGCCCACTTCCTGTTTTGCTTTCATTTCAACTATCAACATGTTAGACCAGATACTACATGTGACTTTTGCATTTATTTTTGTGATAATTATGAAGCAGCAGCTTGACCCAGTCAACATACTAATGCCAGCAGCAAGAAATATGTGCGTCATCAATGTGAAAGATGTGCGTCACTGCAACAAGACCAGGAGCATGTGCAGAATGACAGGAATAAAGTGAAAGTGGAATTAACTGTTTCCATGTCAGAGGAATTATAAAATCCAGAAATAGGATCAGAATAAAGAGTCATTTTTAACTGAAATTAGGTGTTTACATGGTCATCTGAAAGAGGAATTAACTTTTATTCTGAATTTAACAGGAATAAAAAGCCCCCCCCCCATGGATATGAAGGTGAATGAGTCCCTAAAAGCTGGGCTGGGTCTGCACATGCACACATACAGTGTCTGGACAAAAAATAACTCACACATGCAATGTTTGACGACATCACCTTTGGTTTGAATTACAGGAGACTTCCACTCTATGTAACCCTTCAGTATATATAGCTGTGGTAAAAATAAAAAAAAACCATCATATTGTTTTTCACAATTTAAATAACATCAGAATTCTTCTTTAAAATTCTAGACACCAACGAAAATGTGTAAATTGTAAACAACAGAAAATGACCAGACTACCATCTATCTGTCTAGTGTGTATAAAACACACTACCACTGTTTTACACACACACACACACGCACACACACTGGGTTCTGTTTACACACACACACACACACACACACACACACACACACACACACACATATGAACCCCTTAAATCTGGGTTCTGTTTGCACACACACACACACACACACACACACACACACACACACACACACACACACACACATATATATGAACCAGTTAATAAATGTTTAGTTTCAAATGGCTCCTGGTCCAGACTCCAACAGAAGACTAACCAACCACAGCTTCTTCACCTTCTACAGACACAGGAAGGTTCATAGAGGGTTCTGGTGGAAGGCCATGGGAACAACCCACACACATGCTGAAGTGGTTCCTGGCGTTCATGACTTTGTCCTTATGACTGAAACAATATGAAAAGAGCTCAAGTGACGAGATATTTTCCAGCACAGCTGTTCAGGAAAGACATGATCCTTCATCCAAGGTTAAGTTTACCCAAGATACTTCAACACAAGGCCTTTAGAAAATGACCATCAAATATCAGATGAACACAATAGGACACCCACCCCACCATGCACACGCACACACTCATATCTCCCATAAGTCCATCTTCAGGCCAACACTTTGATGAGTGTGACTTCCTGCTGTGTAAATGATTTTCCAGGACTGTGTTGCTTTGTTCCATTGTACGTATGGGCTTTCGACGTGAACGGTGTTCGCGTTAGGGTTAGAAAAGTACCGCCCCCTTTTTCCACCCCTTCACCTCCCATGCCTGTGTTCCTTTGTTCGGCCTCTGCGCTGTTCCTGTTTTGACTGTACAAGCAGTGGACAGGGAGGGGAAAAGACAATACATACGAGCGCTGGCGTCCATGTGGACATTCTGGAGCTTAATTGGATGATGGAAAGAGGAAGCCCCTCCCTCCATCATTAACAAGCTTGTATTCTAGTTATGAGGCGAAGGGGGTGGCTTCCATGAGTGGAATGCGAATGGGGAAGGGCTGAAGAGGTGTGTGTGGCTTAGGGCAGTGGTTCTCAATCTTTTTTCTGTTGAGTCCCTTTTTGGAGGATGACAAATATCCAGGCCCCCCTTAACATCAACAACATTGTAACAGTGGTACAATTACATTTTTTATTGAAAGAAGCATTAATATTATGTCATGTTATATGTTTTATATCAATATATAAAACAGTTTTTGCTTTTTCCTTCAATAATTTGTGCACATACAATACATTACATCCAAAATAGCAAAATCAATTGCAATATTAAACAAAGTCAAATACCTTGTAAACCACTCATCACTCTACACATTGTACTGTTCCTTCAGTCTCTCATACATGACCTACTGTGTGCGGGAACACATACAAAACACAGAAATAATATTCAAAAAAGAGCAATAAGGATTGTAACTAAAAGCACCTATAGAGAACCATCAAAGGGACTATTCATCAAATTAAAGGTATCAAAATTTAAAGATTTGGTCGATTCAAATAATGCACAAACCAAATCAAAACCAGTTACCATAAGACGTCCAAGGGTTGTTTGAAGTGAGGGAAAATTAACACAATCTGAGGGGAATTTATATGTTTAAAATGCCTGTACGTACTAATTTAAAAATGCATGGTATTTCAGTTAAAGGAGTCAATCTGTGGAATAACTAGTGAAGAACTGAAACAGGTTTTTATAAACCATATTCTAAGTGGATACAGAAAACAAATGGAAATATTAATTTCTAGCAAGGAACAGGTTTTCCTTTTTCTGATGCACTTTTTTGGTTGTATATATATATATATATATACACACACATGCTCTTATTAATACAAAGGGTTAGGACTACATAAGTTTCGTTAACTTCATCCTACACTCTTTCAAACAAGGTGTAGTTATCTAGGATGCTACAGAGGTGTCATTTTAATTTCTGCTTAAATACTTTGTTTTACCTGTTCGAATAAATAAATGAAAAAAAAAAGAGCAAAAAAAAAAAAATATTTTCACTTAAACAATATAATGTCCCTGAGACAACCCAGATGAAAATAGTATTTTTTTTAAAGGTTCAAGGTTACTTTATTTATAGCCGTGAGTAGATTTGTTATGCAGAAAGAATGACTTCATTTGGCAGAACTATAAAGAACACACATTGAAACCTGTTCAGCAGATACTTGAAGTATCAAGACAAAAGAGACAAACAAAAGTGCTCAGTATTTAATCCATTCATCAATAATAGCAGTAAGATCAAATAAATACATAAGATCAAAGTCAATAAAAAACAAGATGCAATAAACCACAATATGAATCTTCAAGTAATAGAAACACTCCAGACAAAAACAAAAGTTCAAAAGTAGAAATTAGAAGTCACAATAATAAATAGAGCATAGAAGGATAAATAGATAAAATGCCATTACTTTTTATTGACCGCAGTGACAGCGACAGGAACTGTCATGATGGGTGAGGTGAAGGGAAGGACTCAGATGCACAGTGCTGAAGGCAAAATAATTTATTAACAGAACAAAAGCAGACAAAGACAGATAAAACTGAAACAAGACCAAACAAAACCTGAGGGGTAGATCAGCCAGAGTCCGTGGTGGTGTAAAATGTCCAAGTTATTGTGGCAAGAAACATGAGCAAAGTGTCCGTGTTATGACGTTGACAAAGCCCAATGGTCCCACACCTGCAAGTTTCACTGCTTAAATATTACAGATCAGCAACGACTTGCAGCTGCATGTTGTGGGACCAGGTGTATCTGGAGGACACTGGGGGAAAAGTCACTGGAGGAAAGGTTGTGACAGGAACAAAGCTGTTTTATTCTAACACTGACCAAAACCTTCCGTCCAGAAGGAAGGAGCTGAAATACACCCTGTAAAGCAGCACAGAAGTCAAACATAAGGCCCTGGGGCCTTATGACTGTCTGGCCCGTAGGATGAATAACAATGAAGATATTAATGGTGTAAAAACTATTTTAATTCAGGTTCTACATACAGAATAATTAAATCTCAATTGGGTCAGAGCAGTAAAATATGATCATAATTATCGCGAAATAATGAAAACTGCAGATTTTAATGTAAAAAATCAAATTACATGAAAATATTTATATTAATAAACCATTGTTTTACAAAAACATGAACACCTGAACAAATATGAACCAGCTGAGAAGTAAATGTATTTTTTTTTTATTATTATTCTGCCTGTTAGTAAATGTTTTGTGTATTTGTAATTGAAATGAAAGTTGTTCTGCACATGTGCAAATGACAAACTGATAGACTGGGGCTGAAAATAGTTCAAATTTCAGTTATTTTTCCACTATTTTCAAAACATAGAAAAACATGAATACATATGGATCCTCAATTTCAGTTGTTTGCTGAAATCAGTTTTTTTTTTACTTGGTTGTTGACATTCTAATGTAAGTGTGATGCCATCAGACTCATGTGTGAACAGTCTACAGTCCCGAGGGCGTGTCAAATGCACCACACTGTGTTTATGGAAGGAAATATGGAGCCAATCTGTCATATTTCAAAAAGTTGGATGAAACACAACTTGCAAAACCTCAGATATGAATGTGATTAGGGAGCAGATATGAAAGTCCCCTGGGTGTGGTTGGACTGGAACTGTTCAGACACTTCGAAAAACATCTGATATGAGTCGCCTATGAGCCAAAAACTGTCTGTTTTTAGACACTTGTACACACACTTTTCACACTCTTAGACAGTGTGAGTGTAGGCACTAACTTTGTTCCAGGGCCGTTCTAGCTTTGTGTGGGGCCCTAAGCAAGATGATGTTTGGGGGCCTGTTATTAGTCAAACTATGATGAAGAGACCCTCGGCCCACAGGTGATATGGTGAAGAAAGAAGCTGGTTTGAATGCTTCTAACCCTGACCCTGATTCAAAAAAGAAAAATGAACTAGAAAAGTATTTGAAGAGTGGCAGACTCAAGGCATATCAGCTCTCCCCTCCACCACCAAACATTTATCACTTGTTCTAACATTTTCTGCAAATATCAGCCAAATCTGTCCAGAACTTTTTGAGTTATCTTGCTACAAATCACACACATGTGCCCCCTCCCCACCACCAAAAAAAAAGATTTAGAGTTTTTTATAAAAATGTTTTACTTGAAATGAGAAAATACAACCACCACTGAAATAATTTTCTTTTGATGCCATTATGATGTTTGTAGTGTTTAATACTCGTGTTGGGTAACTGTCAATCATCCCATCATACCTGTCATCAACACTAACTGTGTGAAAGTGCATTTCAACGAATATGACCTAATAATACCACAAAAACACCAGCTACAGCTTATCTTTGCACTTTATTTTACTAGTATCCTATGTTTATTTTTTAAAAGTACAAACAGGATGTAATAAACACATGAGATAGTTACTGATAGAGAGGACATTTACATTTTCCTCAGATTGAGGCTGAATATGAAGCCCCCCCCTCAGTGGTTTGGTGACTCTGGTACAAGAGAGCTGCTGTCCTGAATTATTTTAGATATATCCCTCTTCCAACACACGTGATTCAAATGATCAGCCTATCATTAAGCTCTACAGAAGTCTCATAACGACCCTCAGGTGTGCTGGAAGAGCGAAACATCTAAAACATACCAGATAGTGGCTCTCTACGACTGGAGTTGCAGACCCTTGGCCTATAGCAAGAAGTGACCCTGCTCTGTTCTTATGCATCAACACAAACACACATGCTGCTGCTCGTTTTTTAACAAACACACCCAGATGTCAACACATCAGCCCAGTCCTTTATTCCTTACATTGGCTTCCAGTTTCTTTTAGAGTTGATTTTAAGATGTTACTCTTTGTTTTTAAAGCACTCAATGGCCTCGCCCCCACATATTTGTCCGAGTTCCTGAATGTTCGCAGCTCGACCAGAGTTTTGAGGTGCTCAAATAAGCTCTTGCTTGAAGTCCCGAGAGTCAAATACAAACACTGGGGTGATCGGGCTTTTTCAGTGGCCGGGCCCAGACTCTGGAATACACTGCCCTCCGATATGCGCACCATCACAGACTTTGGCCTGTTTAAATCCAGGCTCAAAACATATTTATTCAGACTGGCTTTTAATACTCAGTAGCCTTGTGATACGTTATTTAAATGCACTTTAGTTGTATTTTTCTTATGAACAGTTTTGATTTTGATTGTCTTGATTTCATCATGAAGCACTTTGGTCACTTTGAGTGTTGTAAAGGGCTCTATAAATAAATGTTGATTGATTGATTGATTGATGTATAACACTTGTAGGTTTATAACCAAATATCTAATTCAACGTGTCCTTCTTCTTACAGGATGAAGTGAAGATACCTTCAAAACTCAGCGTCTCTAAATCCATGAAGGTTTCTGACTCTGTGTCTGGAAGCAGAGGAGGAAGCCTTCTGGAGCTGAAGGAAGCTGCTGAAGAGGATGAAGAGGATGAAGGAGAGGGGGAGAAGGCTGACAAACCCCATGTGGACCTCTCCTCAGATGAGGAAGGGCTGGACATCGAAGAAGCCATTGAAGAGTCTCGTGCAGAACGCATCAAGCGCAGCAGTTTGCAGCGTGTCCAAACATTAAAGACAGTGTTCTCCAAGGAGAAGATGGATAAAACCAGGGCCAAAACCAAGGAGAACCTGGAGAAGACCAAACAGAAGACTAAGGAGAACCTGGAGAAGACCAAGCAGAAAACTAAAGAGAATCTGGAAAAGACCAAACAGAAAACCAAGGAGAACATAGAAAAGACCAAACAGAAGACCAAAGAGAACCTGGAGAAGACACGTCACAACATCGAGAAGAAAATGGGCAAGTTGGGCACACGCATGGCGGTCAACCAAGAACGCAAGCAGAAGCTCCAGACATCCCGCGACAAGGTCAAGAAGGCCTTCACGCCCGACCATGTGGTCTACGCCCGGTCCAAGACGGCCGTGTACAAGGTGCCGCCCTTTACCTTCCACGTCAAGAAGATCCGTGAAGGTGCGGTAGAGGTGGTCCAAGGCACCGAGATGGTGGAGGTGTCCCAGGACGCAGAGCCATTCAGCGACGTGGACGGAGAGGTGGAGCTGGAGGAGGGGGCAGAGGAAGTTGAGATGGAGATGATGAATGGAGGAGGTGATGAGGAGGAGGGTGAAGATGAAGATGAGTACAGTCATGATGCCTTGCACGACGAAAAAGACAGAGACAGCGACTAAAGGAATGTGTCCAAAGCCTTGGAACATCCACTGTGACAACCCTGAGGTTCCTTTGTAAAGATGGAACGACGATCTGTGGAAGTGACATCACTGAAAAAGAAGATTCATAGTTCAACAACTTCAGCTGTATTTGGATCATTTAGGCCATGCACTCTATTAGTGATGATAATGACTGTTTACCCAGGGCTGATAGTGACAGGGTTAGGGTTATAGGGTTAGGGTTACACTGAAGAAAGGACATATGAAACCTACACTAGACTACTCCAGAGGTAGTTAAACCTCCACTAGACTAGTCCAGAGGTGGGTAAACCTGTACTAGACTCGTCCAGAGGTGGGTACACCTACACCAGACTACTCCAGAGGTGGGTAAACCTCCACTAGACTAGTCCAGAGGTGGGTACACCTACACCAGACTACTCCAGAGGTGGGTAAACCTCCACTAGACTAGTCCAGAGGTGGGTAAACCTATACTAGACTAGTCCAGAGGTAGGTAAACCTCCACTAGACTAGTCCAGAGGTGGGTAAACCTACACCAGACTAGTCCAGAAGTGGTCAAACCTCCACTAGACTAGACTACAGATGGTTAAACCAACATTAGACTATACCAGGGGGGGGGGTTACACCTACACTACACAAGTACACAGGTGGTTAAACCTCCACTAGACTAGTCCGGGGCTGGTCAAACCTACATTAGACGAGACTAGAGGTGGTTACACCTACATTAGACTAGTACAGAGGTGGTTAGGGTTAAAGGAGTTGACAGGACCAGACACATGCAGAGGTTGCCATAGTTATCCAGTCAGACTACACACCAGGTTTCATAAGGATTCATGAAGGTGGTTTATAGTTTTACTTTTAGAATGGGTTAACCATCCTACAAACATCCCGATCATTGACTAGTGGAATTAACTTTTTATTGGCCATAATGCAAAACCTCCTATCTGCAGATTTTCTGGTAGATGGTTTTCACTTTGGATGATGACGATGGGGAAGGGTGCTCCTATTCAAAATATCCTAATATAGTCCAAAAAACAGTCTGTTATTTATCGGATCCCCTTGACAAATGGCATTTCACAAGAAAACATAAAGTTTTTCTTAGTATTCTCAATAAAGTACATTTTTCAGATAGGAGGTTTTACTTTTCGGCCATCGTTATAAATGAACTGGTTTGTGTGCATCAGCCATGTTAAGGTTCCAATGAGCACCATTTTACAAAAGCACCTCAAGGGTTGTGTTCATGTATCTGTTTCTGAAAGACAGGAAATGGAGAAAAGGAGGTGGAGTACAGGTCAGGGGTTGGGGAAAAAGACAAAAAAAAAATACAGGACAGCACTTTTGTCAATACTTTCATCATCATTTTCTTCTTCTTCATCTTCTTCTAGTAATGACTCCTTTGGTTTTGGTTGGATGTCAGTATATATGTACACACATCTGTGTCACAGACCAACAACACTCAGAACTGCTGTGACTGTCTCTACTGTGTGATTTAATGATGTGTTTAATAAATAATGTGAGATAAGGACCAACATCTCACAGCTGTGGTAGATCCATCCAGACTGGGACTGAACCTGTCCTCCTTTGAACCTGTCCTCCTCTGACCCTGTCCTCCCCCTGGCCTCATACTGACCCCTAGTGTCCAAGTTCTTGGACCAGTGGCCTCATGTACAAAGGGTGTGTACACACAAAAACATGGCGTACGTCCTTTTCCATGCTCATGTTCAGATGTAAAAAGAGTGGAGTGACCGTGGAAATGTGCGCTGCTCCACGCCTACTCCATGTCTGGTGTATACGCACGTTTCTAGTGCTTTGGCGACACTTGGAGGTGATACTAAGAAACTGTTAGTAATGTGAAAAAGGTAATTACTCCAAGTGATGAACACATCAGACACACACAGATACAAAGACTTCCCTCTACACTTCAATTATTGATAAATGTATTTAATATTAATATCTGTGAGAACATTTATAAGTGAGTCCAAACCTCATTAATGCTGCAGCCTGTCCTTACCATGTCCTCTAGTGACTCTACCCACTGTCTTTACTATGTCCTCTAGTGACTCCACTTACTGTCCTTACCATGTCCTCTAGTGACTCCACCCACTGTCTTTACCATGTCCTCTAGTGACTCCACCCACTGTCTTTACCATGTCCTCTAGTGACTCCACCCACTGTCCTTACCATGTCCTCTAGTGACTCCACCCACTGTCTTTACTATGTCCTCTAGTGACTCCATCCACTGTCCTTACCATGTCCTCTAGTGACTCCACTTACTGTCCTTACCATGTCCTCTAGTGACTCCACCCACTGTCCTTACCATATCCTCTAGTGACTCCACTTACTGTCCTTACCATGTCCTCTAGTGACTCCACTTACTGTCCTTACCATGTCCTCTAGTGACTCCCCCCACTGTCCTTACCATGTCCTGTAGTGACTCCACCCACTGTCTTTACTATGTCCTCTAGTGACTCCACTTACTGTCCTTACCATGTCCTCTAGTGACTCCCCCCACTGTCCTTACCATGTCCTCTAGTGACTCCACTTACTGTCCTGACCATGTCCTCTAGTGACTCCATCCACTGTCCTTACCATATCCTCTAGTGACTCCACTTACTGTCCTTACCATGTCCTCTAGTGACCCCACCCACTGTCCTTACCATGTCCTCTAGTGACTCCACTTACTGTCCTTACCATGTCCTCTAGTGACCCCACCCACTGTCCTTACCATGTCCTCTAGTGACTCCACTCACCGTCCTTACCATGTCCTTTGGTGAGAGGCTGGTCCACTCCTAGTGTGTGTTCAGTTCCACAGAACAGTCGAAAATGCTTGAGGCTACAAAGTTTTTGTCAGAACAGTCTTCTGCTTCATATTCACATGTGACGTCATCATTTGATTGTACAACGGGAATCCCACTTGCAGGCCCTGTTTATAGCAATCTGCATATGCAAATGTGGGTGTGACAAATGCAATCAATTTGTTGCTGATTGGGATAAATAAAAGAAAAGTGCTTGGATTCGAGCGCACACACACTTTTGTTCATCTGGATATTTTTTTGTTCGTACGGACTTTTCCAGATTTGACCGTACGCCAGGTTTCAGTTTGAAATCCACACAAGTCTTTGTACATGAGGCTCCAGGTCCTCCTTTGAAATGTCCTCCCCTTGGTCTCATACTGACCCCTAGTGTCCACTCATGTCAGTACATGTCTCTGTCTCAACTGTCTCATTCACTTCCTTCTCCAAAGGTATTGCTTTACTTTCCACATGTACGTGTTTGTGACCAGATGTATAAATGTGTTTTTCATGTACATTCACCTCTGGAATATTTTATGAATCTGCTTTGACAGAAACTATCACACACACATATATATATATATATATATATATATATATATATATATATATATATATATATATATATATATATATATATATATATATATATATATATATATATATATATATATATATATATATATTTCCATGCATTTCCTACAAACAGCTGATCTTTTTCAGGACAAACTACAACCCACATAAAGCACAAATCCACAAACCAAATACAATTTCAATCTAAGATGAGCACATTCATTATTATTATTATTATTATTATTTTTTAATCTTACCAGTGCTGTTAACAATATATGTCGTGTTAAAGTTTGATGTAAATGTCAGACACATAACAAAATCATTTCTGTTCCATTTATATGGACCAAAGCCCCTCCCTCCTTTTATTCACCTGCCAGCCTTTTGCATCCTGCTGTCTGTACTCTTCTAGTTTTACAAAGGCTTCTTAGGCCATATTCCGTCAATCTGACTTTTTTGGGCAGATTTGACAGTAAAACTAATGACGCACACAGTAGAACAGCCTGCTGCCTATTTTATAAAATGCACAACAGCTGAACACTTCCTTTGGTTTATTGCTAAATGTTAAACAGTGTCTTGTTTGCTCCTGTTCTGAGGCGTCGACACCACAGGAACAGAACAAACAGGACTCTGTTTTTGTTTTTTGTTTTTTTTTTTACTTACTGATTCATGTATAATGTTTCATTGCTTAACCACTAATGATTTCATTAATAAAAGTTATCTGGTTCACTATTGATGTGTTTTTGTTGAAACCAGGAGTGAAAAAAGCCATTGTCACATTCATAATAATAATAATAAATTAGATTTATATAGTCCCTTTCTAGACAAAGTGATTTACAGTAGAAATATTAGAAAGTAGAGAGAATGTGAGAGCAAATTATTCATTTGCTCTCACATTCTTACTCTACTCTTTATACATTTAATATTTATCCATCAGCATTTGAATATGGACAGAAGACTTTTCCACAATAAGACTCTCAGAGTATTCATAGCAGTTGTGTAATATGACATAAACAAAGTGGAAAACAAATATAAAAGCCAGAATGATCACTGTGTGGTGTTAGGGTTAGAGTTAGGGTTAGGATTAGAGGGTTAGAAGGTTAGAGGGTTAGGGGTTAAGTGTTAGGGGTTGAGTGTTAGAGTTAGGATTAGAGGGGGAAAATTAGGGGTTAAGATTAGAGGGTTAGAAGGTTTGAGGGTTAGGGGTCAAGTGTTAGGGTTAGAAGGTTGGAGGCTACAGCAAATACATGTGTACACACACACACACACACACACACTTACCTTTGCCCTCCCCCTTCCCCATATTGTCCCATAATATAACAGTGGGAAAAATCATTCATGCACCTGCCTAATGAAAAAAAGTCTTGTTTCTGGAGAGACATTACCCTGCATGTTTTAGATGTGTCCCTCTTTCTGCACATCTGATACTCATTCTCAGTATGAGACATGGGACCTGACACAATTATCACAATTGATTGATTATGTTTGCTATCATTGTTAGCAATCAATCAATCAATTAATGAAGTCACATGTCCACAGACTGGTGGATTGTCAGAGTTGGGTGCGGATTGCGGGGGCGGGACCGGTAGCGGATTGGGGGCGGGACCGTTTGCGGAAATCATTTAGCATCAAGCTAGCTGAACTTAGCACAAACATTACCGGAACATAAGACCAATGTATCATACAGAGTGTTGTTATTGTCCGCAGGAGTTGGATAATTAAACAGTTAGACATATAGTCTATTTTGTTGTATTATATATTACAAAATTGTGAATTATGACAGATTAACTCGTGTTACAGTGACACTGCACCGCTAATACGCATAGTCATGGTTTAACAAGCTTTTATTTTGAAATTCTATAGCGGAAGCCACATGTCCCATTCTCCCTACTTGATGGGTGGCACACCAGCTGCTTTACCAGAAACCCGAAGGTTAGTGAAGTTAAGATGTAACGTGCACGCCGTTAATTACCTAGTGTGTTTTTAATAGGTGGCGTGTGCTGTGTGCTGCTCATTTCCAGTCCTGGTCCTGGTCTAAGGTGTGCTGAAGGCGCTCAGAAGGTAAGATAAAAAACACAAACCACCAACTTGTGTCGCGCGGGCTGAAGTTTTGAGTGAGCGCTGTCAGAAGTAGAGGGAGTTAGCTTAGCCTGCTACTTAGCGTCCTCCTGAGGGGTCCTCCCAAAGTTAGCAACTTTCACCAAGACCACGTACAACATGCTTAAAAGTTGTTCGGAAAAACTAGCGGAGTAACGTAGTTTCCTGTGCACCCGTATTTTCTTCTAACAGTTTAAATCCACAGTGTTATGAGCTGTTAGCTTAACCATCCTCCTGCAGCAGCTGCTTCCTTCGTTCTTCAGGATGCTCCTCTGATGGAGGAGGACGAAGTCAACACAAACGCTCAGGAACTTTTGCATCAGTCCATTTCAAACACTTGAAACACTCAGTGACTTTTGGTCCAGTCCACTCCTATTACTTTAACCTTAATGACTACCATTATAACAAGCCAATTGGATTACTTCATGTTGGTTTCGCAATAACAGTATGAGAAAATGTCTTGTTTTGGCCAATTCTTTTGACTTTTTTTTTTCAGGAAGAACATAACTGGAACTCCTCCATCCATTTCCACCACCAGGCTGTACATACAGACAGACAGACACACACACACACACACACACACACACACACAGACACACAATTACAATTTTTTTTGATAAACTGGTGTAGGACCCAGAGTTAAACGTCTGAGTAAAATTTCAACTAAATCCGTGTTTGTATGTTTGATCTACTGCCATTGTGCTAACAGTGTATTTGGCGAATCTGTAGGGGGCGCTATAGTACAAAATAAAAATGTCTATTGACAAACAGGTGTAGACCCTGGAGACAGACATCAGAATCAAATTTCAGCCAAATTGGTGTTCGTATGTCCGAACTACAGCCGTATTAATAAAAGTACATTTCTACGGGGCGCTATAGTACAAAATCAGAATGTCTTTAGCTAAATGGATGTAGACCTGGGAGATAGACGTCTGTGTCAAATTTCAGCCAAATCTGTGTTTGTATGTCCGAGCTGAAGCAGTTTATATAGTGATAATATTTCCCAAAATCTTTGCAAATTTGCAATAGCGTAGCACAAAAACGATGTAACTTTTTCAAATACATTGGATAACTTTTGATGTCCCATTTGTCTAGATCATGTTCACCGATTTTGAGCTAATTTGGCCCAACGGCAAAGGAGCAGATGGATAAATTCACAGCGAAAAAGACAACTCAAAATTTTTTAAATTTCCATCAAATATGGCGGACTTCCTGTTGGTTTATGGGCGTGGCCATGACAAGGTTTTTTGTTCATCATCATATGGTGAACACGTGTACTGATTTTCATAGCTCTAGCTTCACTAGGGTGTGATCTGGCCTAATACAAACTATTTCACCTTTTCTAGGGGGCGCTGTAGACATGTTTCTTTACCGACTTTTACGAAACTTATAAATACTTGCAATTTTTCACACTTCTGAGATGTGTGCAAAATTTGGTGAGTTTCCTTGCATGTTCAGGGGGGCAAATTAGAGCTGAAAGGGCTGAATCAGATAAAACTGCAAGCAGTATCAATAGGCTTTGCGCCCGACGTGGTACGCGGCGAAGGCCTAATAAGGTTGCTGGTTTATTCCAATGTTAATTCCCAATAAGATCCTTCCTGTCCCATGTAAACAGTTAATTCCACTTTAACATTATTCCTGTTGTTCTGCACATGCTTCTGGTCTTGTGGTGATGACGTACATATCACGTTGATGATGCACATATTCCGTGCTGCCAGCATTAGTGTGAGAACATTTCATGAGATGGCTGTACGAAGCAAGCAGTGTCTTGAATAGGGATGGAGAACTTCATAAAAAATCTTGACCAACCACCGAGCCTCATTAACTGGTCATTAGTCAGTCACCGAGAAAATAAAACACTTACTTTTTTTGGCACACACAAAGCCATTTACACACAGCAAGTCGCAGCAGGTGTAGTAATGTTATGTTAAAAGCTCATTTTAAACCATCACACATAAAGAAAACGTTCGATGTTAAAGTAAATTATGCTGCCAAATATCACAGGGAACAAAAACCTTACTGATTGCCAATAGGAAAATGGAAAACACAGATTTAGTCTTTTTAGTTTTCATTGGTATTATTTATACGTGGAAACGCAAAACAAAAATACTCTATTTGTTAAGCATTATTGATTTTCGATTTTCTTTCTGATGTGGGGGTGACTATTATATTCACCTGAATACAGCACTTGAGGACCGCGGGAGGGTGGGGGTTACAATCCAAAACCCATCCACCAGATCCACGTCCCCTGACAGCATCTTCAATTGCCGTCCAGTTTAAGCCAGGCCGAAGCCCGGTCATGGGGACCAGGGTTGGTCCCCTATACTGGCTGACCCTTCCTGCGGTGGCTGTTGCGAGAGGGGGAGAGCCTGGAGTTAGGGCTCCGGGCTCTGGAGAAATGCCGCGCTTCAATCTGACTCGCCCAGGCTGGTGTCACTGGGGTGGAGCCAGAGCGCAATCCAGAAATGCGCCAGGCTGTGGTGGTCCTCATCATTGGCCCCTGAGGGAGATGGGCCATCCTGATTGGACTCGCTCGTGGGGTCGGGGAATGTGACCGGGGGCCCGGCCTGATCCCCGATGGTGGATCAGTGTCGTGTCATAGAGTGACCAAATCACATCGCTATCATTTATTTTTAAAGTGTTCCCACACTTCTGGTTTTCATGGTGTCAACTTACTGTCCCTTTGTGTTTTGATCAAACATTCAGACTGGCGTTAAATGTTCGTACCATATAGATTAACTGAGTTCTGCACGAGCTCTGCGTTTGCTACTGTATTAATAAAGTCAGTCTTGTACTGCTAATGCTCAAATTCATAAAGGTATGCTATGGAGAGATCACAAAGCTTCCTCTTTATAGTTTATGCTACAATGAAAGAGTTTGTGCAGTGGAATGACTGATGCAGGCTGACTGAAAATAATGACTGGTCAACCATTGTCAAACAGTCATCGGTCAACATCTCTAGTCTTGACCCTCACTGTCGCATGTCAAGATGAACAGATGGACTTAGTCTTTTACCAGTGACAAAAGTCTTGTTTGACAGACTTGTATACAAGAACACAATAAAAACATTGAAATTAAAAGTTCAGGTACAATCACGTTAAAACGGAGGAGGTGCCATTAAACACATCAGTGTCCATGTTAGATTATTCAGTGTAGGTACTACAGAGAGAATGAAGGATTTATATGTATAGATGTTCCTCCAGTTGGAAGGTCTCTCTGGGACCATGTGGTCTGTGTTTAATAATAATGGATTATTTATATAATGGTTTTCTATGTACACACATACTCAAAGCGCACAGTTGATCCATTATTCATTCACTCTCACATGCTCTCTCTGGTGGTGGTAAACTACATATGTACAGTTGTCGTGGGGCAGACTGACAGAAGCGTGGCTGGCATACACCAGTGTGAGCTCTGGAGGCAATGAGGGTGAAGTTTCTTGCTGAAGGACACAACAGCACATGACTAGGACAGGTCAAAATTGGATAAAATGGAAAATGGCCATTATCCGTTTTTTTTTTTTTTTCAATTTAAACACAAACGAAAAATGAAAAACTGATCGTTATGTTTTTTCATTTTGGTTTTGGAAACAAATAATGAAGAACAAAGTTGTTTTTTCATTGTCTTAGTTTTGGTTTCATTTTGAAAAATTAATGTACGAATGATACATGGATTGTTTCCTTGGACCTGTTCTACCAGCTGAGCCACGGCCGCCCCATGTTTGTCTGGTACCATGCAGCCAGTGTTTGTTTCTTGGTGGTGATTTCTTCTTGTCCTTCTGTTTCCATAGAAACACCATGTCCATGTGGATCCAGGCCCAGCAGCTGCAGGGGGAGGCCTTGCACCAGATGCAGGCTCTCTATGGCCAACACTTCCCCATCGAGGTGCGACATTACCTGGCCCAGTGGATTGAGACCCAGCTCTGGTACACACAACTTTGGTTTTCCTGTCACAGTGGGGAGTTCTATGATGTTTTTCCTGCATTTCATTGTATTTTTAATGTGTAGGAGTTCAGATAATTCAGTTTGTGGTTTTGTTTGTAGCTGTTAGAGCGGCGTCTGTTATGTCAACAGGACACCCAGACAAAACATAATTAGACCTCGGACGCATCAGTGCGCTAAAAATCTCCAGGGGTCTCGTGTACAATGCGGCGTACGCCCCTCTTCCACGGTCACATTCAAAGGTACAAAAAGTGAAATGATCATGGAACTGTGTGGTCCTCCACTCTAACTCCATTGTCGACGTACACACGTCTCTAGTGCAGTGTTTCCCAACCTTGTTCCACGGTGCACACTATCCTGAATGTTTTAGAGATTTCCCTCTTTGGACACACCTGACAATCATTATCAGGCTTCTGCAGAGTTTGATGAGAGGTTTGTCATTTGAATCATGTGTTGTAAGAGGGATGCATCTAAAACATGCAGGATAGTAGCTCCTGAGGACCAGGATTGAGCAGCCCTGTTTTAGATGTATCCCTCTTCCAACACCTGATGGTCGTTATCAGGCTTCTGCAGAGCTTGATCATTTGAATCAGATGTGTTAGAAGGGGATACATCTAAAACATATAGGATAGTAGCTCTCGAAGACCAGGAATGAGCACCCTTGATCTAAAATATACAGGGTAGTGTGCCTCGAGGACCAGAGTTGGGGAACACTGCTCTAGTGCTTTGTAACCGTTGGCAATGTTTAAAGGTGATCTTGTGAAACTGTTAATAATGTGGAAAAGGTCATTACTCGAATGCTGCGTTCCTACTAGGGCTGCAACTAACCACTATTTTAATAGTTGACTAGTCACCAACTATTTAAGTAGGGGTCTCAAACATGCGGCCCGGGAGCCAAATGTGGCCCACTACACATTCCAATGCGGCCCCTGGGCTGAATTGAATAATAACTTAAAAAAAATACTTTTAAAAAAGACTATTTTCTTCTCATTTTTTTTCCCATCTGTCTGTAAATGACAACTTAAAATGTCTTTCTTTGGTTTAGTGGACAAAACGAACATTCATTTATGAAAATATTTAAATTTACAAACTATTCTGTAAAAATAAAATGTGAATTATTTGAACAAATGTGAACAACCTGAAATGTCTAAAGAAAATTAGACACAATTTGAACCATTTTCAAAGAGTTTAGTGTCTTTGTAGAACTGATCCATAATAAAACACATGGACTAATGATAAACTGAGGGAGAATATTGTTAAAATTTTTTTTGCATTTGGATAATTTATAAAAGTACTTTCAGAATTTAATGGGTTTTTTTTTTTTTGCACTAAAAGATTAGTGCAACATTATTTTTTGTAGGTTATTATGTTTTCATTTTACTGGACATCAAATCAGGCTGAATGTGGCCCCTGAAGAAAATTAGTTTGAGACCCCTGATTTAAGCGATTAGTCGATGAATCGGATAATTATAAATTTTTTTCTTAAATTTAGTATGAAGTTGATTTAATTATGTAGCAGATGGGTACAATGACAAATACATGTTTTATTGAATATAATGCAGATTTGTACAAAAATGAAATAAAAAATATCCTATCTAAAACTAATTAGACACAGTCCTGGGTTTTTATATCTGCGTCTTTTGCAGGAAGAGCTCCATGGCAGAGCATGAAAAAGTTTTAACTGTCAGACCCGAACTGGCCCGGGCCCAATTGAACTCGACCTGAGTCTGACCCGGGCTCGATTCAAATGATGATAAATTATGCCCGAACCCGCCGGCTCTTGTCGGGTCCCGTCAAATTCAGTCACATATTCCCAGTTCTAGTCTATGGTGCCTCACTTCTTCAGACTACTTGCATTTAATTTAAAATAAGTTTGTCAGGAACATTCTGGCACAACACTCTCATTTAAAGCTCTCTTTTATATCAAAAATATGCTTATAAAATGTACAATGTATGTCATAAAAACTGTATTGTCTTGAATCTTACCGAGGCAAGACAGACTATTACGTTCAACTGCTCAATATGCTTTCTCTTTTGTGCATCAGCGAAGTACCGCCATGAAACACGTCTGCTTTTCAAACCTCTCCAGTGGTCTTTTTATTATTCACTGTATTCAGGCTAAAATGCTCCCAAAGTTTGGAAGATTTGGTACGGTACCTCTCAGACACAGATGCTATTGTGCATGAGCGACTCTAGGCAGAGACGATAATAAAGTGAGATGTCTCACTCTGTTGAAAAATGCGACTGGTGTCAATAGTTGATGAAGGAATACATTGTCGATGATTTCTATTTTCAATTTTTGTCTACTAATCGTTGCAGTCCTTCCTACTAGTATCAGCTTGGCTCTCAACTTTGCTCGCTTTGGGGTTTCCATGACCCAGTACCAGAGCTGCAAAATATATTGTTTGAGCATCAACATCGCAATGTACGTGTGCACAACAGTAACATTTTTATTCATTAATTTTTATTTTCCTTTAAAAATGTTTTTTTTTTATTTATTAAAAATAAATCAAATAACTAATTTTATTTAATTATTCCATGGACCTCTAGAGTCTTGCGACAGCTCCTATTCACTTTGAATCGACGTTCCCAGCGTTCTGCTGGCAGATTGATTTCGATAACCGCCCACTGCACAATTAATGCCCACTGCCAACGCCAACGAATTTTGTCTCTTCAGATTCACAATACCATATCACTCTGCAGGTCGTTCGGCCACTTTGAAAGTAAAGTCGCTGCGCCTCACGATAATGTCCAGGTACTATTGCAGGAGTGTCCAAACATACGTCACCACTTACTAGAGGTGAGGTATGCAATCTCATTTCAGATGTACTAAAGTAAAAAAAAAACATTAAAAGTTGGTCAGATATGCTACTTTGTTGAATATAATTACATTAAAAAACTGCCTTCACCATAGCTTTCCATGAATGGATCTCTATTGATTTATTTCTATTTATTATTTATTGATCTGATGCTACTCGTGCCCAAAATCCCAACAAATGTCATTTGATCAAGGATCCATCGAATCCGCATCAGCTGGTTTTGCAGTTTGAGTGCTCTGTGCACAGTGATGCCTACTCTGCATGTTAACCGTTTTAGCACCTAAATGATGGATGTATTTATTAAAACACCTGGTATTTTTTGGTCTATTTTTGTCAATAATTGTTAAAAGATGCCCCATGTGTAAATAATTGAGACCCTCATCCAGAAGAAGTAGAACTTTGGAAATCTGTCGAGTATTTCCCATTCTTGTGATTAAATACTTAAAATAATTTGTTATAAGAAGAGAAGCACACAGATGGAATTAAATAAAAATAAATAAATACAAATTCCTGAATAGTGAGAATTAAACATTTCTGAGATTTCAAAAATCTAATTGAAACTATAGGATTAACAGTCAGGTGTTTTATATTTTAGAAGTGGTAGTTCATGAAACAATACACACATCCAGAGGCTCTAGTGTCAATGACAGGACGTCCTTTATGGATCTATTGTTAATAAGGGGACACCCCCCTGGTTCAGGTGACTCTGATGCACATGTATGTCCAACAGGGACTCGGTGGAGCTGGACAACCCGTCAGAGGTGGCCAAGGCCAAGCGTTTGTTGGACAGCCTGGTGGCAGAGCTGCAGAGGAAAGCTCAGCTTCAGGGGGGAGAGGACGGCTTCCTCCTGAAGATCAAACTGGGTCACTATGCCAACCAGCTGAAGGTATCAACCCATGCACTTCCTGCCCAGGGGTGGAGCTGTTCCCTCACATTGGGATAAACCTTCACTGGCTCTGAATGGTGCAACACAAACACACTTCCTAACTATTAACAGGCTTTTAAATATATAGTTAAGGAGAGCTATGGAGTTTGTTTTTTTTTAATCTATGAACAAATTTCTTACCAATAGATTTTTTTTTTTAACCATATAAAGGGTTAAAAAGTGAGATACTGTTTCAGCTTTAAACCCTATAACCAACTTCATACTGTAAATGATAAAGAACCAGAGGTTGTGGGGAAAAACACTAACATTTGAGTGAAAAGAAAGCTGATTTTTAACATTATAGGCTATGTTCTGGCATTTTTGTCCAGAAATGCAGTTTAAATGTAATCAAAATGAAAAAAAACGACCATTTCATTCCTTGGATCAGGGGAAATGTGTTCCTTTGTATCTTTATGCAGTTAAAGGTTATCCCACATTCTGACAGTTTTATCATTTTCCGGATTCCAGTCTAGGACATTAAAGGGTTAAAAAGGTAAACTTTGGGGCATTCTTTCAGCTTAATATGCAATTAAATTATCAAATTCATACTGTAAATGAGAAATGAAGAGCAAGGGGTGAAAAGGCACGCAATAAGTCTTGAAGGAATGAAAAGACAGTTGAATTTCTACACTTTCGTCAAATGTCAAAAACAACCACTTAATTGCATTCACTGGACCAGTATTGTTTGGAAGAATGTGTTGGTTTGTTTCTGTATGTTTATCAATTCACAAGTTATGACTCATTCTGCATCCTTGGTTTTCAGTCGGTCAGGTTCCAATTTTTACATAGACCTTCTGGACACCCCAACTTTGACAGGCTGTCCAGGAGATTGACATGGGATTTGGCGATGGATAAATTGTGAGGTGTCTCTAGACACCTATAAAAAAAAAAAATCTATTGGTAAGAAATTGGTTCACAGATTAAAAAGCAAAAAATCCATATCTTTCCCTAACTAATATGGTGGTGATCCTTGTGCATACCATGAGAGGGCGATCATGGGTCCAACCAGTGGTGGGTGTGTCACAGTCTGTGGACAGGACCATATGAATCCAGTAACTTTTAGAAATCAGAGAGTTGTAGTAATGTTGACATGTTTTTGACCAATCAGAAAACACTGCTGTAGATGTTTGAGTGCATTATTGGATTTCTGTGTGAGTTTATGCGTATGCACTTCCTGTCTTCAATTCTTTGACTGTTCATTTCAGTTTTATATGATTTTATAGTTTTTCCACATGTACAGATGTAAAAGAACTAAATAATAGTTGGATGTAAACTGACTCGCAGATGGAGGACCTCCAGCCTTTGACCGAATGGATCTGTGATGTTTTACGCAGTGATTATGTTAAAGGACCAATCATAACATTATCTAGAATCAGCTGTAACATTATCTAGAATCAGCTGTTGCTCATACGTTGCACAGGTAATCACAGTGTGTCAGGTGATCTAATAATGAAGTGTGTGTGTGTGTGACATGTTTCCAGAGTACTTATGACCGTTGTCCTTTGGAGCTGGTTCGGTGCATCAAACACATTCTACAGTCAGAGCAGAGGCTAGTTCAAGAAGCTACTAATGTAAGTGTTTTTGATATGAAGAGATGATGATGATGCATGTTGAATAGGCTGTTGATATTAATATTGTCAAAATTCCAGACCTCTGCCTGAAAAAGCAGTGACTGAAAAGTGTTGTCACTTAAAGGTAGCAGGTCAGTGCATGTGTGACTGACCCAGGGTTTGTGTGCAGGCCACTGGGGGCAGTGATACTCAGTCCATGGACACCCTGTCCCAGCGCCACCAGCAGATTAACCAGACCTTTGAAGAGCTGCGATTGGCAACTCAGGAGACAGAAAATGAGCTGAGGAAGCTGCAGCATAGCCAGGAGTACTTCATCATCCAGTACCAGGAGAACCTGCGTATCCAAGGTGAGGAGGACGTTCACTGAACAGTTGGACCAGTGTATTAAAGTGGGCTGTTGGGTCTAGAATGGGCCAGAACGTGATCCAAAACCTTTAGAAAAACGGCACAAGTACACAATAAGCATCAGCCAACACCATAATTGTACTGGAGCTAGTACACATAAGGCTGTTTACATTGCATGGAATGCAACCTAACCCAGGGTTCTCAAACATGCAGCCCAGGGGCCAAATGATCGGTGGTTCTTAACCCTAGTTAAGAACCACTATCCTGCATGTTTTGTAGAAGTTTCCCTCTTCCAGCTGGTCACTGTCAGACTTCTGCAGAACTGGATGATCCTTTGAATCATAGTCCGCTGCACCAACTGAGCCACAGCCGCTCCTATAGGAGGGGCATCTAATGTCATTCAAACATCTGAAAGCGAAGCATAGCCTTTCTAGGATCACTTATTTTCCTCTATTTATAGGTTATAAACTTTATAAAAACACACATAGCAGTGCTGGCAGAAATGATCACAGCACCTGGCACTTGAAAGAATAATTAAATTTAAAACTGCAAGCAGTCCTTCAGCAGCAGGCCTTCACTGTCCCTTACAACCACCAACAATGGCTGACAATGAGATGACACCGTACTATGAGCTGGATGCAATAGTCTGCCAGAAACACACACTTTTGTATAAATATGTAGGGGGCGCGAAAGGTGACTTGGTATGTGTTGAATGGGTGTAGAACTATGAGACTGACAAATGACTCAAATCATCATTGAGCCAAATCAGTGTTTGTATGTCCGAAGTACAGCCATTTTGGTAAAGGTGAATTTGTAGGGGGATATAGGGCAGAGTTGCAATTTCTATTTATAAATCGGTGTAGGACCGGGAGATGGACGTCGGAGTCAAATTTCAGCTAATTAGATGTTTGTGTGTCTGAACGAATGTCGTCTTACAAAAGGTGAATTTGGTGAATTTGTAGGGGACGCTATAGTACAAAATCATACATGCATATACTAAATCCTAAAAAATTCACCATATGTGACCCGCCACCACGAAACCAGGCATAAGTCGCGCTGAGCCGTTCAGAGCTACAGCCAAATTTAGGCTGGAAGGTGATTTGTTATTTGTGTTTACACCTTATCAAAAAACGGTACCTTAACACCTCTATGTTCAGTTCCTGTGGTCATTACATTGAAATCCAATCAATAAAGGTGTTTATTGGGTCAATTATTTAAGCGGTGACAAAAGTTTAAGGATTGCTGAGCAAAGACAAAGACGACTTCCACCTCTTTTCACCGAACAAAACGATCTCCGTTCCGTGAGTAAACATCCAAGTGTTCGGTACGAGGTAAAAGCTTATATTGAATGCTCTTGTCCAATGGTGTAAGCCAAATGATTATAATACGTTGCTATTCTGTCCTATTATTATAATATATAAAACTTCTGTGACATGTCCATCAGAGTGTCCTTTAACATCTGTGAATATTTTTTGTCAATCGGATACGAATTATTATGCGTTGCTAAGGACTTCCTACCCCAAAACTTATCTAAAATATCTAAAAATATGCAAATTGCATAATAGGTCCAACTGTGGATATTAAAATGACCATAACTTTGGTTCTACTTATGATAGAAACATAATTTTTTCACCATCTTAAACCTTAGTTTCCACTCTACCAAGCTACACAGATAACTCAGTTTTGATTTCCAGACACTTATGCCTGGTTTCGTGGTGGTGGGTCACATATAATTAAATTCAATCCTAACCGTCTCCTTCCAGTTGGACAGACAGTCCAGTGGCTGCTGTGCGTAACGTGTGCTCTGTCTCTGTTGGCTTATGTTAGCTCAGCTCACCAGCCTGCCGTCGCTGCCCCCCACTGAGCGAACACAGAGGGAGACCACCCTGCAGAGCAAGAGGGCCACTGTGGAGGCGTGGCTCACCAGAGAGGCCACCACCCTGCAGAAGTACAGGCTGGTAGGAAACTCACCTACCCATGTACACACAGGCACACTTTACAAACACTGACTGAGGGAAGAATTTAACTGAATAGAAAATATGAATTAGTCATTTCACCTAATTCTTTTCAATATTTTTATATTTTTTCAAAATAAGTAATGATATTAAATGTATTAACATGCATTATTGAATACAAGCAATTCTTATCATAAATTGTATTATATAAATGGTAGTATATATAGAATAGATATATGGAACTTTATTTTCATTGTAAGAAACAATGAAACTACATTTTAGCAGTGTCTCTTTTGCACCACCATAAAAAGACCAAAGCCATCAGTTTATTAATCCATCTTTCAGTACTCTTCGAGTCCACCGTACATCCACCATCAGTGTAATAAAGAGGCAATTTATTGAATACTATTTTCATAACCGGAAATCCTCTGGAGCTGCTTTGACTCACATGTGCTCTGAGGTCATCTGGACCCAGGTGAACTGTGGGGTGGCCATGTCAGGTCAAGGTGGGCCCAGTCGGGTCCAGGTGGACTCAGTGAATGCATTTACCATCTGCTGTTGTGTTTTCAGGATTTATCTGACCAGCATCAGAAGACCCTGTCCCTCCTGAGGAAGCAGCAGACCCTGATCTTGGATGATGAGCTCATTCAGTGGAAGAGAAGGCAACAGCTGGCTGGAAACGGGGGTCCACATGAGGGGGGGCTGGATGTCCTCCAATCCTGGTATGGACTGAACATGCATGTCAATAAGTATAGGTCTTCTGTGGTGCTGGCTTACACTATCGTTTCAGACTGTGGCAGATGTTGGTGTCTTGTGTTTAGAACAGAGGTGTCAAACAGATTTTATTTCAGGGGCCACATCCAGGTCAGTGTCACCTGAAGTAGACCGGACCAGCAAAACGATAACCATGGAAAAACCTTAAACTACACCAATTGTCATCTACAAACGATCTTTTAAAATGTGAACTACTATGAAAAACCTGAGTTTTTTTTTTTTGTAAAAAAAGAAAAGTACATGTAGTTCAAACAGTATTATGTCTAGGCTTGTCATTTACACTAGTGCATTAGATCCTGTAGGTGGTATTGGATTTAAACATTTAGGGACATTTCAGGTTCATGTCTGTTCATGTTATTTCCTGCTTTGGCTGAAAACAGATGAGGAAAAGCCCAAACATGTTCCTTTTGAGCCCACGGTGGTCTAGCTATGCTCCTACTGTACATTTTTACTAAAACATATGACCGGTGGTCTGTATTTATTTGTGTTTGGTATCTATTGTGTTGTGTGTGCTTTTAATTGTATGTGTGTTTTGTCATCTTGCTGTTCTGTAAGACAAATTACCTTTTTAAGGACATTAAAGCTTTGAAATTCAAAGGACAAAGTCTGGTTTACAGTCAGACAAAAAAACCCTGTACTGGTCATTTAGACCTTATTGTGATGGTGTCAGATTGGTCCAAAATAGGGTTGAATGGTGTACCTAAACTGAAGTGGTTGATTATTAAGATCTTCAGTGTAATGTTTGCGTTTCACTGGTCAGATTGGCCCCTGTGGCAGGCCTGTTTTGGTCCATAGGCCTTATGTTTGACAACCCTGGTTGAGAGGAAATGCATACACTTTATCATTAAATTTTTTATTTTTTTTAAAAAGTAGGGTAGGGGTTAGTAGGGTTAGGTTGAATAGAGCAAGGTTAGTAGGGGGTAGAGTTAGTGCAGGTAGGCTTAAGCCCCAAATACACCAATCTGACGGTCGGGCATCTGGAGGAGAAGAAATTAGTTTTGGGCGTCCTGGTACGTTGGAGGGGGTCAGGAATTGGTGGGTTATGGTGGGCAATGTCGGAACAGTTTCAGCAGAACCAGGTCAGACATGAGCTGTTGGGTAATCTGATTGGCTTGTGTACTGGCATGCAGTAAATGGGAGACGTGTGGGAGGGCCGAAAGCTGCTGGTGTTGATAGAAATGGCACAGAGTTGAAATGCAATAGTTGACTTTGACATTGTATCAGGTTCTGATATTTCAACATGGTTTTGGTAGATTGAGGTCTAGCATTAGCCACAGCTCTGTAAGCATATCAAAACAACAGCATTATCAGAATGTACTTCTTCTTCTTCCTTGGGGATTTACAGCAGCTGGTATCAGAAGCTACATACATGTGTGCTATGTTTATGTGCTGCTCAGGAGAGTAACCTTCCCCCAGGTGTGCAGGGGAGTGTTTGCATAGTCACAGAATGTTCACGCTGCACTGGAGCTGGTGGAAGTCGCTGCAGTGTGCCTAGCAACATGTTCTCACATGACCTGAGACATCAAGAGTTAACAGAACTTTTGGCTATTGGCTTAAGTCTGGTTGGTTTATTTGGTTCCTTAGAGATAATGGGGTAAAGGAGGGTTATGGTTAGTAGGGTTAGGGTTCGTTAGTCCAGGGCTTCAGTTCATACATGTCCTGTCTATGGATTCAAGATTCCTTTGTTGCCTTTCAGACATTATACCAGATAGGTACTCGGCAGAACGAAATTTTGTATGTCTGGCTTGATTTAAATACTTTAATTAAAACATGTACATGAGTGAGGGAGTTTATGTACATAAGATTATATATCTACAGTTAAATAAAAACTGTGCATTAAAAACCCAAAGTCCTTTAAAAGTGCAAAAAGTATTTAAAGTGCAGATATGAGTGAATACAGTCCATTTACATCCAATGTGGGAGTGGTGACGATGAGTTCAGGAGTCTAATTGCAGTGGGGAAGAAGCTATTTGTGAACCTGGATGTTCTGCTTGTTATGGACCGGAACTTTCTGCCGCAGGGCAGACGAGTGAACAGCCTGTAGCAGGGATGGGTGGGGTCTTTTAAAATCCTGTGGGCTTTTGCCAGGCAGTGGCTGCGGGCAATGTCCTCAATAGTGGGAAGAGGGGTGCCAGTGATCCTTGCTGAAGCCTTCACCACTCTGCAGAGCCTTACGGTCTGAGACATTGCAGCTCTCGTACGAGATGGAGATGCAGCTGGTCATGATGCTCTCCACCGTGCCTCTGTAGGACGTAGTGAGGATGGGAGGAGGGAGATGTGCTCTCTTTAGCTGTTGCAGGAAGTAGAGTTGCAGGTGTGCTTCCTTAGTCCTCTGTGGTGCCATGTGAACTTGTCTTGGTCTTCTTCAGGTGTGAGAAACTGGCAGATCTGATCTGGCAGAACCGGCAGCAGATCCGGCGCTGTGAACATCTGACCCAGCAGCTGCCTCTGCCTGGCCCCATGGAGGAGCTGTTGGGTAAACTGAACGCGGACATCACTGACATCATCTCTGCCCTGGTGACCAGGTGAGGAACTGCAGCAGTCCCCTGTCTGTCCTTGTTACAGTAGAGATGTTAATGTTGGAGAAGGTGTTCCTCTGTCCAGTGTGTGGTGGACAGGCTGCTCATCATTGTCCACTGATGGACATCTGTTTGTCCAGGCTCAGCCCTTTTACAGATTCAGCCTTTTTTAGCAAGTCTGACATCTGTCCGTAATGGATTGGTAGAAGATCTCCAGCATCTCTGCCTCCTCAGATGTTCTGCTCATCCCCTTCTCGTCCCCAACCTTTGTGGTCAATTTGACTGAATTTCCTAAACCTGTTCTGTACAATTACAGGTTGGATTGAAGTCATTTTCAATCATGTCTGTATATTCTTTACCTTCTGTAAGTCTGGTCTCGTGTATGAATGAAAACCAGTCTGTTTGCCACAAGGTGCAGATTTACCAGAAAAGACAAGTGTCCAACTTAATTCAGCCAAAATCATGTGACCTGCTTTCAAACATCTGTTTCCAGAAAAGGTTCTGTGAATTATGTTGAGTTGATAACCAACTCTGAGAAATGACACTCTGACCCAAACTCAAGCCAAAAGGCACATGACGATTCAGCAGATTTTATCAAAAAGCTCAACTTGTAACTTGCATGATTTTAATGTAACCTCTTTGTCATACTTAAATATATAATCAGTTGCATATTTACTTAGTTTTGAACTCTAACTTTAAACTCTTCCATTTGTCTTTGTATCAGTATCACAGTTGAACCCCATAAATGTTCATATCACAGAACATCATTGTGTCCTGTTCTTCTCAGCACATTCATCATAGAAAAGCAGCCGCCGCAGGTGTTGAAGACTCAGACCAAGTTTGCAGCTACGGTTCGTCTCCTGGTGGGAGGAAAACTGAATGTACACATGAACCCACCGCAGGTCAAAGCTGTGATAGTGAGTGAGCAGCAGGCCAAAGCACTGCTGAAGAACGAGAGCACGCACAGGTGAGAGCAGCAGAAAGGGGCATATCCGATACACGGGTGGATACGCAGGTTCACAGAAAGGATTAGCTAATTACATTATGTTGCCCTGCTATTTATGCTAACGTAGCTGTGATGAGGTGATCCTTACCTTTCCATTAACAATAATGCTGTTTTTAGCTGATAGACTCTGAAGATGAACATTCACTTCACTACAAATCCAGATTGCGTCCATTTGTACCTTTTAAGGCCCCTGTAGGATCTTCTTTTAATCCCTTGTAGACCCTCCTTTAAGGTCCCTGTATATTTTCACAGACTATCCTTTGAGGTCCTTGTAAACTCTCCGGAAAGGACAATGGAAAGTTGATTCAGTAATTGTATACGTATGGATACTGCAGTGTCCAGTTGGGCTGTCTAAATACTGGACACCTGGGGTATTACAAGGACTTGTGATGTTTAGTCTGTCTATTTGTCCATCGTCCCTCCGGCGGGGGAGATAGAAATACTGTCCGTCCGTCCAGGAAACACTGTACTGTCAATAACTGTTGACAGCTTTGATGGAGGATCACCGCATTCACACCAGACGTCAGCTCCGATGATGACTCATACTTTTTGACATGTTTTTTGTCGTTTGTGCGACAGTGGACTCGAGGCCTTCGGGCCAACAGCAGGCTTTTTTTTTTTTTTTTAACGTTGTGTTGTTCGGTGTTTGTAGCTTTAAAGTGTACAGTGAACTCCAGTGGCTTGAAATTGGTCCTGGCGCCATTCATTCTCTCACAGGATTTTCCTGCCAATATGGTGGAGTAAACGAGGCAAGTCACATGACGCCTGGAGCGCTATAGCATTAAGACAGCACTCGCATACCACCATGTCAAATTAATGTCTTAAACATACACTTGTGTTAAATATGTGATTTGTGTCTACTTATGTCTGTTTTTCTTGGTAGTGAAAGTAGTGGAGAAATCCTCAACAACAACTGTGTGATGGAGTATCACCAGGCAACCGGGAGTTTGAGCGCACACTTCAGGAACATGGTAAGGATGAGGACCGATAAGACGAGTTGATACGTTTACATGCACTTGGAGAAATTAAAATTATTGTGTTACTGGGATTACATTCAAAGTTTTCAAACTCATTAATTGGAGTATAATGGAGTGAAACTAGAGTTTTAGAAGTGGGAGTGACCAAGTCAGATAATTTGATTTTAATCTAACTTCTCCATCCATGTAAACACCACCCACCTTATCTCGATTAAGAGTGACCTAGACACACCCCCTTCTGGAAGCATCCAGAGTTGGGGTCAGTCGTGACTCAGTTGGTAGAGTGGGTCGTCCAATAATTGAATGGTTGGAGTTTTAAATATGTGTGTACATAGAAAAGTGGTATATAAATCTAATACTTGTACTTATTAGTAACATGTTTGTTATTGCAATGAATCAATTTGAAACCGTTTGTACCAAATGTTTTGAGCTTTTGCATGGTTGTGGTCTATATCTTTGGGTGTTATTGTCCTCCTACGTCTGCTTCCAATCTGGTGCTTTTGTTTATTCATTCTTCTTCTTCTATGGTGCCAACTGGAAGATTGACACGAAAGGGCATGTAGCTGGTGGGAATCGCAAAGTTTTTTTTTTCCCCCCATGATATTTAACAGCATAATTTCCTATAACATCTGTTTTCTCTGTGTGACGCTTTAAAATCAGCTTTTAACATATCGCTGGATGTCATATTCTGACTTGTGGTTAAAAAGCTAAGTGAGCGCACCGCAGCACATAAATGGCTGTGTGTGTGTGTGTGTGAGCCGACAAAAGCAAGGGTTTCCTTTTCTCGTTGACCAACTTCAACCGATTAATGAGGCTCTGTAATCGGCCAAGATTTTTTAGAAATTTCGCCATCCCTACTGTTTTTGTTTTTTTGTGTGTATGCAGTCACTGAAGCGAATCAAGCGTTCAGATCGTCGAGGTGCAGAATCAGTGACGGAGGAGAAGTTCACCGTCCTTTTTGAATCTCAGTTCAGTGTTGGAGGAAATGAGCTGGTGTTCAACGTCAAAGTAAGTGATGGATGTTGTAGGACTTCGTCTGGATCTGTTTGAGTTGATTTGAATCTGTTTTGAGTTAATTTTGATGGGTTTAGTGCATGTTCTGTTTCAGTTCATGTGGAGTTCATTTTAATCCATGTGACTTACCTTGGATCTGTTTCAGTTCATTTAGATTTTTTTGAGTTAAATGGTAAATGGTCTGCACTTGTATAGCACTTTTCCACCTTCATGGTGCTCAAAGCGCTTTACATTAGCTTCACATTCTTCCATTCACACACACACACTCCTACACCTAGTAGTTTTCTAAGGTCTGGGGGCCTGAGTCAGGGTTCAGTGTCTTTCCCAAGGACATATCAAAGTGTGGACTGCCAGAGCTGGGCCGCGAACTGCCAACCTCTTGGTCATTGGGCGACCCACTCTACCAACTGAACCGCCAACCTCTTGGTCATTGGGTGACCCACTCTACCAACTGAGCCGCCCAGTTCTGGTTCACAGCTTGCCGATATATTGAACCTGTCCCTTGCTCAAGCCTCTGTACCATTTACTTTAAATAATAAATTCACATGTGAGGTTAAAAGTGACAAAATAGACTTCTCTTGACCTGAAAAGCATAAAAAGGGACCTTTTGACATTTTTTGCACAATTTGCTTTGGAAAATGGTTTTATAAGTATAGACTACTGAAGGAAGTTGCAATATGGTTTTTCACTAATATTCAACTACTAGTTAAAGTTTTAAGTCCACCACCATTGTATCCATACCCAAGAAAAGCAATGTGATCTGCTTAAATGACTATTGTCCTATAGCACTAACTCAAATTATAATGAAGTGCTTTGAAAGGATAGTCATGACTCATATCAAAAAGAGCGTCCCGGACACTGTGGACCCTCTACAGTTTGCCTATCAACAAAACCGGTCCACTGATGAGGCAGTTAACACTGCCATCCACACAGCTCTTTCACATCTGGAGGGCCAGGACACACATGTCAGAATGCCATTTATAGACTATAGCTCTGCATTTAATACAGTTGGCTCCCACAAACTTGTAGACAAGGTCTTCATACTTGGATTGACTACCTCCATCTGTAACTGGGTGCTGAAGTTTTTAACAGGGAGACCCCAGTCAGTCAGTCCATAACCACACATCCAGTTCAAGAACGGTCAGCATTGGGGTCCCACAGGGGTGTGTGCTGAGTCCGCTCCTCTATACGCTCCTCACCTATGACTGTGTGGCCTCCCAGTACAACACCAGCATAATTCAATTTGCGGATGACGCAAGAGTCATTGGCGTGATCACTGGTGGGTTGAACCATCATGCAGAAGACAGGGGGGTGGATCTGGTGACTTAGTGTCATGACAACAACCTTCATCTCAATACAGACAACACCAGAGAGATGATCATTGACCCAAGAACAATGGAAAAAGTAGCTGCATAAACCCTTGAATATTGATGAAACTGAGGTCGTAAGAGTGAAAACCTTGAAGTTTTTTGGTACCTTTATCAGCGAGGACCTCACCTGGTCTCCCAACACTCAACAAATTATCAAGTGCCAACGGAGATTGTACTTCCTGAGAAGACTGAGAAAATTCTGCATGTCAACTAAAATCCTCGGCTGCTTCTATAGATTGAATGTCCTTACTGCCTCTGTCATGGTCTGGTATGTAAACTGTACGGCAAAAGACAGGAAGGCACATCAGCGGGTTATTGAAACTTCACAGTACATTGTTGGGGCAGCCCTCCCCTCACTGCAAGACATTTACAAAACCAGAGTCCTACGAAGAATACACAAGCTCCTCAGAGACTGCACACATCCACAACATCCACTCTTCACACTCTTACCATCAGGCAGACGTTAGAGGAGTTTGACGTCCAGGACCATAAGGCTGACAAATGTTTTTTATCCACAGGCCATCAGGCTTCTTAATGAATCACTCACACAACGCACTTAACACACGTACATATTCACTGAACATTTTGTTGCATTTAACTATTTATTGCCATTTATTGTGTTTATTTTACTTTTAATGTACCGTATTTTTCAGATAAGTCGCTTTTTTTTTTCATAGTTTGGCCGGGGGTGCGACTTATGTGTGAAGTTATTAACACATCATTATATCATTTCACATGTTATTTTCACACTAAACCGCAAGAGGGCACTCTAGGCCTGTGTTGATAATTTCAACATTGCCAGTAATTTATAAAAACAACTGAGAATGCCTGATGTAGAAGAGGAAGCGGCGCATTATCTACCTCCAGAGTTGGGGGAGTTGTTCAAAAGTGACACCAAGGATGAAGATTTCGTTGGTTTTAGTGATTTGGAGTGAAACTGATAGTTTGGTAAACTTGTTAGCATGTTCTTTATGCTAGAGTTATCTGAATAACTCTTAATATGTTACATCGTTACTGACCTTACCAGGCCTGTCATACTATATTATATTTGTTTTACTGTGCGTATGACAATAAAACTTTTTAACTTTGAACTTGAGTTAATTTGGATCCATTTGACTTACCTGCTCTGTTGTCCTTTACTCCACACTCACATATGAAATCTGTTTGTGTTTGGGATGCAGACCTTATCGCTCCCTGTGGTGGTGATCGTCCATGGCAGCCAGGACAACAATGCCACGGCAACCGTCCTGTGGGACAACGCCTTCTCTGAACCGGTACCTCCTACTGAATGTACAGGGTTAGGGTACTCATCTATGTTCTAGATAACCCTACCCCTTAGGTTCACTTACGGTTACGTGTGTAGATATGTTGTACCTGGAACCACTTATTGATATTATGTTAATGTAGTGAAAGACAAAAGGGCCTAGTTGTATATATGACTGGCTCTTTTTGGTCTTGTCATGTGTTCTCCTCAGGGCCGGGTCCCCTTCATTGTCCCAGATAAAGTCGTGTGGCCCCAGCTGTGCGACGCCCTCAACATGAAGTACAAGGCAGAGATGCACAGTGG
This sequence comes from Siphamia tubifer, assembly GCA_020466265.1. NCBI lineage: Eukaryota > Metazoa > Chordata > Actinopteri > Kurtiformes > Apogonidae > Siphamia > Siphamia tubifer. The sequence continues at coordinate 12,139,183 of CM035801.1, read as the reverse complement.
GCGGGGCTTGACAGACGATAACCTGGTGTTCCTGGCACAGAAAGCCTTTACAAGCAGCAGCAACAACTCTGAAGACTATCACAACATGACCATATCCTGGGCCCAGTTCAACCGGGTGGGTGCAGTCCACAAGACCAGCACCAGGAAACGCACACATGCACGCACACACCAGAACCACAGCAGAACAGTCATCCTGAACTGAAGCAGAACACTGTAGACCAGGTTCTAAGACCACGGAACACCATAGACTCACTCTCTCTCTCTCTCTCTCTCACTCACTCACTCTTTAGTTATTTTTCTGTTGTGTACTAATGCTGCCTGTGTGTAACTTTATGTTTTTGGAATTGTTTATTTCTAACAGGAGAGCTTACCAGGACGTAACTTCACTTTTTGGCAGTGGTTCGATGGCGTTGTGGAGCTCATGAAGAAACATCTGAAGCCTCACTGGAATGATGGGTAATGACTCGTACTGTGATTTCCCAGATGGATTTTTTTATGTGAATAAGACGGTTCAGACCATGGTCAGACGTGACGGTACCATGTCAGCAGTCTAACCATAACGTTGATGGATGAAAAGGTTCTGCCCCCCAACCCCCACCCCTTAGAGTTCATGCTGTTCAGTGTGAACATCAGGAGTCCACGGCTACATGTGTTCCACATAGGAAAGTGCATCAGTCTAAGAATGAATTGGTCAAATGTCAACATTTTTTTCAGTAATAATGAAAGCAGACCCGGGTCCCTCTGTCATCTGTGGGTCTGTGCAGGTTCTCATTGGTCCAGGTCATAGTTCTTCTTGGTAGTTGTTCTTGGTAGTTCTTCCGAGTTCTACTGGACTGTTTGGTTGCTCTCGGTAGATAAGGCATGCAGTACCTTAATGGTATCTCATGGTTTTGTTTGTGTGGACCCTCAGGGCCATCCTGGGCTTTGTCAACAAGCAGCAGGCTCAGGACTTGCTGCTCTCCAAACCCAACGGAACTTTCCTGCTGCGTTTCAGCGACTCTGAGATTGGAGGCATCACCATTGCCTGGGTGGCAGAAAACCCCAACAAGTCTAGTAAGAACGTCTACCCGCAGAGACGCCTTAACTCAGTAAGAAGGTCCACCCACAGAGACACCCTAAGCCCTAACTCTTCAAACCCTCCTGTTCTCGTGTCTGCAGGTGAGAGACTGGTCTGGAACCTGCTCCCCTACACCACCAAAGACTTCTCCATCCGCTCTCTGGCTGACCGTATCAGTGACCTCAACCACCTGCTGTTCCTGTATCCGGACCGGCCCAAAGATGAGGTGTTTGCCAAGTACTACACCCCTCCCCTCTGTACGTCGTGTCTGTCTTTACCTTCATACATTTACCTTCACATTTTGAACACTGACCTGGAAATATTTCCAGAATTCCATCATTTACAGGATGTTTAGATTTAGTTTCTAAAACTGGTTTTGTTTGTTACAGCCAAAGCCCAGGTGGATGGATACGTCAAACCACAGATCAAGCAGGTGGTACCAGAGTAAGTCCATGTGTGGGTACTGTTGAACCAGAGTAGGTCCATGTGTGGGTACTGTTGGATACTCTTCACATCCATCTTCAAATCTGATTGTGTTTTAGCTTCTGCTCCAGTTCTTAAAAGTCAGAATGAACCAGTATTTATACTGAACCCAGTATGAATACTGGTTCATTCTCACTTTTCTGAGTTGGGGTTTGGGTTCATGGTGAACCCAGTATGAATCCTAACCTATAAAAGTCTGAATTTAAAGAGTTGAAATTAAAGTGTCTATATTTATCATTGTTTTGGAATAGAACTGGAATCTGTGTCTGCAGTTTCTGTTGCTAAATGTCTACAAAGTGTAAAGGGATGAATTCATCCACAAGTTTGAGAATGTTTGTGTGTTTTATTCCTGCCTCTTTTTGTCAAAACTTCCTCTCTACATAAACTGCAACAGAACCTCACTAAAGTCCCACCCTAAGGGCGCTCTTGCATTATTGCCGCACGACACATCGAGGTGCCAGAAAGGTCCCCCTGGTGTTGCTATATTTCTATAACAAGCTGCTGTGTGTATGGGGTATGGGAGTGTACAAACGTGTGGACGATCTCTATTATTTATTCATTCACCCGTGATTGCAATGGCATGGTAAAGAAGGTATATGTACTAAAAACGTTCATGGACGACTACAAAACAAAGGAAAGAAACCTGAATAGTGATGCCCTTTGTTTCATTCATTTCCTACATATCCTAATATATCCAGCTGTCAATCATAAAGACAGCTGGGGAAACGATACATTACATTAGCACACATAACAGTGTTTGTAATGGTGTTGTACAGTTCACACACATAACATCAACCCACCAGGGAGACCAATAATTTCAGCCACCTTCCTTCATGCCTCGTCCTTTTAGAGAAGTATCTCTATATGTAATAATAATATTGAACTTTATTTATATAGCACCTTTCAAGAGCATAAAATTCACAAGGTGTTTTACAAAAGCAATAGAGGTATAAATCATCATGGCATAAAACACAGAAAAATTAGGAAAGGAGATTTAAAAAAACAATAGACGTAGACCTACAATAGTAAAAACAAGTCAAAGTTTAGTCTAAACGCATGGTCTTTAGCTGCTTTTTAAAGGTGTCAACAGTGTCCACACATCGTGGCGAGGGAAAGATCAAACTGTTCATTGACCGCTGAGCGGTGATTAGGATCTGCTCCATTTTTAGTTTTGTTTTGTTTTTTTTGTTTTTTTTCTCTCTGTGTCTCTTCGTCACAAACACACCCCCCACGATCCACTGTCATTGGATAACATACATACGGTCGCCGCAGTACTTTGGATAAAGTTAAGCTCGGCTGAACTTTTTGACGTTCCATTTATCTCCGTCTTGCTGTGTCGCAGTCCCAGAAGGCCTTGCGAGTACGGTGAAAACATTTGGATGGGTTGTATAGACAATGAATGGAATAAGTCTGATGCAGCATAATGTGCCGCAATAATGAAAGAGTGCCCCAATACCAACCAGACTCTAAACTTCCCAAAGGTGATTTTATTTATTTACCTATTTTTGACCTTTATTTAATCATGAACAGTATTTCAGAATGCAGAGGGTCCTTTTAGACACCTGGGCTTTGTTGGACCTGGGTTTGGTTCTAGTTCTGGACTCTTTCCATTCTTCTTGCTCTTAAGAGTCTGTCTGGTCTAGGTTTACCACTCCAAACCCTGAACCCAGTGGAGTAGCTTCATCCTTCATGGACCAGACCACCTCCCCCTCTGCGGGACACCCCAACAGCTTTGGAGTCTACCCCCCCATGTAAGTTCTTCTGTCTTCATTTTCCAGTATATGTAGACCACTTTAAAGGGGGCTGTGTGGAACCATATCCTCCAGACAGGATGGTGTTCAGGTGGGACCTGGGCCTCCAGGGTTATCTTAGGTCAAGGGGGTTCAACCTGTGGTTCTGGGTCCACATTTGGCACTTGAATCCCTTTCAAGTGGATCCATGTGGCTTTGTCACAAACATATGGGTTGTCCTGTGAACCCGGTCCAGATCTAGATGTTCTGAAGCCCTTTGGCTCACCTGCTTGTGTCGTGTGCTGTTGTCAGGGGCGACGCCATGCTGGACACAGACGGAGACTTCGACCTGGAGGACACCATGGACGTGGCCCGACACGTGGAAGAGCTGCTGCGCCGGCCCATGGCCAACCAGTGGAGCAGCCAGCAACCCTAAAGCTCCACCCACAAGCTGCTGCACAGCCTCTGGTCTCCTCTGTGTTTCTGATCATTACTACTCACCAACCCTGTCACTATGACCTGCCCACAGGACCTAGAGGAGGTAGCTCCTCCCATGAAGAGCCCCACCCCCAGTAGCTTCTAAGGGCTGTGGGGTCCAGCTGTAGGTCATCACACACAGACTGGACCTTCATCTTCTCATTAGTTTGTATCTGATACGTTCTGCTGGTATGAAACCTACAAACTCGCAGTAGAAGAATCCTGTTACGATCCTACAGATGGATCACATCTGAATCCTGACAAATCCTCTGTGTATCCACTCAGTCTGATTCATGTATAAATGAGACTAAACATCTTCTGAGCCTCAGGTTTAACTACATGTCGTCTTTAAAAACACGTTGCATTTGTTTCTCATGTATCATGGACTGTTGGATGAATCCAAACCCTGGAACGGCTCCTCACACTGACCTCAGGGTTCCTCTTCATCCTATCACAGATGGCCTCAAAGCTTAGCCTCAGTTCTAGACTATATGTGGAACAGGTCATGAGAACATCTTCATCAAGGGTGTGGTACATGCATTCAAAACTGACCTGGTTCAGATCAAATTGGTCTGAAAGTGGAACCTGGACTGGACCTGGACCCATTAAAAAAAAACATATGGACTGAAGCTCTGATCATTCAAACTTGTATGCCTTTTTTAAATTTGTAAATGAAAGCTGAAACCCAGACATAACTGTCTACTTTTTGTATTTTGTGTACTTTGTTACTCCTTCAGCAGATGCAGTATTGTCTGAATCAGTAGTTTTCAGTCAGAGTTGAATGTGAGTTCTGGAGGTCCTGCTGGACCAACGAGTCCTGGATGGAGCTTCACACTGAGCTGGAAATGTGTTGTGGATTTGGGAAAATGATAATAAAGTTTTGTATTGAATGAACGTTTGTTGTGGTTTGACATCAGTGGTTTTGGTTGTGGACTGTTGGATGTGACTTCTTTAAGCCTGGACAAACCTCCTTCAGTTCTATTTAAGGTTTGTGCCCTGGATTAAAAAGTACACTTAAGCAGAATGTGTCTCAACACTCCAGAGCAGTTAGCTCTTTTCACATGCTAACTCCAACTAGGATCAAAAACACAACTTGCAACTAGAATTACTGACATCAAGTCATAAAACATTGCTTCTCAAATTTGCTGCTCTATGGTGAGTTAAGTCTGTGTACACTTTGGCTCCGCCCCCTACTGTCGCTCATTCATGTAAAAGGAGCATCACTCTGCATCAAGATGGCAGCTTCATTGACCCATTTGTTTTCCCGTAGACTTCAGGGTCTTTAATTTTTTTTTATATATTGACATATAAAATTCTACAGTTGAAAAAATGTTCACTAAAGATTGGGACACCCCTATAAAATAGTGTGGTCCCTATATGGGGAGGCTAAGTCACACCCTTCTACTTCCGGGCCATGGGTACTTGGCTCGGCAAAAAAAATAATGGGAGTGAATGGGGTGAGTAAAGCTAAATTCTGATTCTGTTTAACAAGTGCTCTGCAATTCACACATGACGGCGGTTAATTAGAAATATTTGACGTGGCATAGGCAGACCACACGTTTTTGAGCAAACGTGACGTTGGGTTTTATGTTGGCTTAGTAAGACGCTATAATGTGTTGCATAGCTGTGGTGCGGAGTCTGTGGTGACTTCACGTCCGCGCCAGGCATGGAGTCCAAATTAATGGGTTTTAGTCACAAATGAATCGGTTGTAGGTTAACAGAAGTAGTTGAGACATAGATAATTATCGTTTATTATGAGGTACATGTGTGTGATTCAGGGCACATGACAAACCAGATACCATTTTAGCTCCCCATGGGAAGCTTCAGTCTCCGCCCTTTCCGGGAGGCTCATGAAAATTAATTAATGGTATTCAATGGGAAATAAAATGGTTAAAACTAAATAAAAAAAAAAAAAAAAAAAGTCAGTGTTGTGCGTATATGTATATGCATGTGTTTAATAAGATTAATCACCGTGTCACTTTGGATTAATTTTAACTAATAATGAATAAAAATACAATTTCAATGTATATTAATTGCTTTAATTTTTTTATGAGCAAACAAACTCAAGAAGTGAATATATGCACTTAATGTGTTTGTCAAAGAAAATGCACCAAAATACTTAGAAGTACAAAAAAAATGCAGAAGAAATGCAAAACGTAGTGAAACACACACACACACACACACACACACACTCATATGTACACACAAACTAACACACTCCCTCCAGTTTGCGACACAAAAAGTCATGTAGGTAGCCTAGGCCTATTAAAACAAAGAATGATTAATGCAAAATAAAAATAATGATGTAATGCAAGACTGACTTGCTTGCTTGTATATATTTTTAGTGGATAATGCAATACCAAACTATATATTTTAGTAAATATTGCTAAACCAAACTAAGAGCCATTTGTATGTGTTTATATAGCCATTCGTCTATCAATAGATGAAAATAGCACCTGTGTAAATGGAAGGAATGTGCAAATCACATAGAAAGTGGCTGTGTCTGAAACCAGTCCCTACTCCCTACATAAGGCCCTAGGGACCACGCCATTTTGTAGGGGTGTCCGAATATGTAGTGAACTACTTATGAGCCCTACATAGTGCACTCAATGTATCCCACAATCCACCGCGAAATGTCGTGGGCATCGATGGTCACTAACCAAAGCACTATATCCCATCATGCATTGCACGAATCGAAAAATGACTGAAGGACGGAGATTTAAATAATTTGAAATCACAATATATAGACTCAATGAGTGATAATGAATACAACTTAAAATTAAATACAAAATAAAATACTGTGTATAAACATAAACTTGAGGATTTTGTAAAAAAAACACAAAAAAAACCTAAACTACAGTAAAATACAATATTAAACAATGTATAAATAAGGTTTACATTAGGCACCTCAAATTAAACACAGAGCAGAGATACAAAATGAAGTTCTTTGGTTAAAATAATAAATGTCCAATGTCTTATTTGAGACATGAAAAAAAATCTTGAAGTCATTAAAACCAGGGAAAGAGCTTACAGTTTCTGCATTTTACACAGTGAATATGATACTTACATAATTATTATTATATTAATAATGCCTAATAAGGAAGATTCCAAATCATACATGCAAAAATATGATTTAATTAAAAGGATGGTACACCGTTAATTTTTAGTGAAATCCAATAATGTAAATTAGACCAAAAACACTGAGATACAGGATATCCAAAAAAATAAATTATCCGGTGTTTTATCAACAGTATTACAGAAGGAGCATTGATTCATCTCAAATATGAATATTTGCTTCAGAAACTCTACCACAGGATAAATGTTATGGAGAGATTTATGATTAAAAGAAACACAGACAGATTGATATCAGACTTCATACCAGCAGAGCTACAGCTGTTCAGTAACGGTAAACGTTAACTCTGTCTGTTAGATGACAGGTGAGACAAGAGTTGTTTAACACTTAACAGTAAAACAGTCTTGAACCAAGTTTATTCATATTTTATTTCATTACACAGACGGTAATACGAAAACCATTAAAAAGTATTTTAATTTTTTTAGACGATACTGTTACGTTTTAATTCTTCGACGGTGATGACGCATTTAAACAGCGCCATAGTAGAGTCCGAAACGTTTTCAATTGAATGCCCTATGTAGTGCACTACACAAATATAAAAAATGTATTATTAATAATATAATAATTTTCGCTAAGTTCTTTATCCATAAATGTAAATTTGGAAATATCAAACCTATCTTTATTGTGTTCCTAAAAGAAATGGTCAATTAAAAAAAAAAAACATTAAAACTATGTAAGCAAAAAATAAGGTGTGCAACTTTATAATGATATTATTGATTTTCTGTTTGACCCTGTAACGTCTTAAGTTTTGTAAAGGTTGACTGTTACTATGTTTTATTTGATTTTTTTTATTTATTTATTTTGTGTTTGTATGTTGTGTGTGATTTTGATAAAATAATAATAAAAATGTAGTGCACTACATATAGTTCCCTATGTAGGGAGTAGGGAACGAGTGAGTGGTTTCGGACACAGTCAGTGACTCATGTATATGATGTCACGAGTGGCGATGACGTATGAAGCTCAGCCAATCAGAAGCAGAGTTTGGCCAACTTTCCCAGATTCCGCCTACGATTTGCACAGTGCACAGAGTCGACTGTGCAAATCGTAGGCGTAAAGTCATCGAAGGAGACCTGGGCAGATTTGGTGGCATCATTCCAAAGGTAAGTGTGAGGGCAAACATGCAGGTAGTCTAGCAGGCTACGATGAAATGTCAGATAGTGGTGAAACTGACGGTGTGAGTGACAGATGATCCGCCAGGTATATTGTAGGCTTCGGTTGTGGTCTCATTAATAATTATCATACGAATATGATAAGATTTATCTGCGACATCATCCCTGAGAAATATCATTGACAATAAATTAACTGAGGAAGATACGATAACGACAACTACAAAAAAATAGAACCTATGGCGAGCCTAAGTGACGCAATTCTATTTCCGGTCGATTTCCGGGCCATTGTACCTAAGTTGTTTTTTTGTTTTGTTTTTTTTTTTATTAAATATGCCATTGTACCTAAGTGAAAGCAAATCAATGGGAGGGATAAAAGTAATTTTTTGGTCCCGTTTGAAATGTGCTACGGTTTTCACATATGATGTATGTGATTTTTAAAGATTTTCACATTGAGAAAGCACTCACTTTGGACAGGCATCAAAAGTTACGTTAGGTTTTATGTTAGAGTAAGTAATGGACTACAACGTTCGTCTCACAAACTCTTTGAAAATGATTGTGACTTTGGCGAGCTTCACCTCCTACGTTCAGGACGAAGGCAACAGCATCAAACGTGGAGAAAACCACTTTAAATCGGGGCATGTGGAAAGTGGCAGCTACTCCGGGGGAGAGATAGTTGGTCGAGTGAGAGCCAGCATGCGGGACAAGCTCTCGTCAGCCGGGAAGCGGTAAAGGGAACATGTGGAAATGGTGTTGTGATTACACCGGGGCACAAAGCACACAGGCATTTTCAAATGATGAATAGAAAAGGCGGTATACTGTTTAGAAAAGTTTGCAGGGAAAGATTCTGCTGTGACGTCATCTATGCGACGTCTGATATGTAGTCCAAACAGAGTCCAAATAATTACATATTTTTGCACGCTAATAAATCACAAAACACGCATCAGAGAAACTCCAAACGCACATCATTGGTTATTATTTTAATTGAAGTACAGCAAATGTGTGATTCAGTGCATAAAGTAAAGTGGACCAGAAAATAATTCACTCTCATGTTAAATTTTTCCCGAATTTAGGCCCAGTGGACCGACCGGAAGGGGCGGAGACTTAGGCTCCCTATACTTTTTAGATTTTGATATTGGCCTATTCATGGCGAGGCTAATTGGTTTGAGAGACAATGTATGGCCACATCTACAATCACACAAAAGGCTCAGTGTAAAGATGTGGGTCAGTACATCAGGGTCACTCAATTGTCATGGGTTACATCAGTCCTGCATACATAGGCATCAACACCACTACTGCAGAGGGCTAAAATTTGTCCAACTTGACATAGCCTATGAGCTAGGAAGGCTCCACGTGTAGCGATTAGGCCTAATTTAAACATGTTTGGTGTCAGTATTGAGTTTCTAGGGGCATCATAATGTAAGGGTTAACCAAACAGTCATACAGATTCACGTCAGTACACACACTGTGTGTCAGGTTTGAGACAGAGTCACTCATATGCCACTGTGTTGGAACACATCAATACGCACACACACTATTTAAAAAAAAATAAAATTTGAGGGTGGGGGGTTAATTGCCACAATGTTTTCTTAAATTGAAGTTGGATTTTGCAGCTTTGAGATTTTACAGCCTAAATTGGAATTTATTAGTAATATCCTGCTATTTGTATGATATCTTCATAACAATGTAAAGGATCTCCATAAAACTTGGCACAATTAATCACTATGAAAGTCAGACTTAAGTGACAATTAATTTTGACATAAATCACATTATCCTTCATACTTTGTTACACCATAATCTATGCATACTCCAGTATCATATTTTGTCTATGGTTGATACAGTATATTTTGAGCTCTAAATTCAAAATAAAACCAAATACAACCACCTAAAGATACCTTTTCTAATATCATTTACTTATATGTAATGTAGCACTAGTTGTTAGATGTTCCCATCTCCTCCACACTGAGTTACTCTATAACCTGTACCCAGTCTGGTACTGGTGTAAATGGCAAGTTGATATTTGTTTTCTTGTTTGTTGTGTCAGGAATTGTTCACATAGAATTTCCACTCCCATTTCAACATACTAGTTTATTTGCATTTGAACCTGCTATGGTTTCAGACTTGTTTATCTATTATACAAGGGCTTGATCAAATTCCCAAAAAACTGTGCATGGGGTGTATCTAAAATTTGAAGGCTATATTAGTGTGCAAGAACTACCAGCAACAAGGTATTTATTTCCTTATGTTCTATGTCATTTTATTTGGTGACTTTAGACCTTGACCTTTCGACCTTAAGATCTTGAATATTTGGGCAATCCATCTGGGGCCTCATTCGACAACCATTCTTACAAAGAAGGGACTTTAAGAACAGATTTAAGAAATTTCTTAAGATCATATTGGTGAATAAGGCCCCTCGTCTTTGTGGTGAGTAAATTTGCCAAGTTTGGTAAAGATCCTTCAGTGCATTTAGGAGATATTTCACAAACACTGTGGAGTGGATTCAAAATTCAGTGTATTTCAATGGGAAATGCACTTGGACATAATGGGCTATTAAATCACAAAGCTGTAAGATTCAACTTATCATGTAAAAATATACTCCAGAGACGCATAGTGGCAGAACTCAATGTCTTTTATATAGGAGCAAACAGCAGTTAGTCCTAGCCAAGAAAACCTATAGAGTAATAATTCACTATGTGTCATATCTAACCATAAGGAGCAGTATAGACAAAGGTTGTAAGTCTAGGTTTCACAGTATTGAGAGTTCATCTTGTTTAAATACAATTGGGTTAAATATTAAATGCAACATTTTAGTTTGATACTACATTCTCTTTTCGCAGAGGACAGCTGCGACACAAAGGACAGAGATGTGTGAGCATGCGACTGTACAGGACAACCTGTCTGATTATAAAGTTTTGAAGGTGAGATACTGTGGAATGTACATAGATCACCCATTCAGAACAGACACATCATTTAAATACTTGTAAATGGATGCTCTAGTTCAGTGGTTCCCAAACTTTTTACTGGCACGTAACCCCTGAAACACGTGTACTATACCAAGCACAGACAGCTATAGCAATTAACGTTTGGATAATTATTGCATAAGAATCTTTGGACACACATAATGGTACATTCCAATGAATTGGCAATTTGGTACCCCAGTTTGACAACTACTGCTCTAGTTTAAATAATTTGTTTATGGCATTGGTCGGTTGGTATGAGTTAATACTGTAATGTATATTTTGCCAGAACCTGTTGCCAGAGGACTACACCTGCCATGTGTGCTGCTTTGAGTCACTGGGGGGAGACAATTTCAGGTCAACAATCACACTGAGGTTGACAAGGGAGGAAGAGGTCCAGAAGTGGCAGGAGGACTTCCAGGCGTCCTCAGGCTTGACCTGGCGGAAGGCCAAGACCTATCCAGATGCTGGTCATGGCTCAAATAAGTATAGGGTCAGTACAGACATAAGCTACAGACATATAGTTTGTTTTAATAACACAGATACCCAGATCATGTCATATTTGTTCTCTTTTGCGTAAGTGTTTATCCAATATGTTGTTATGTGTTCCTGTTACATTAGATCTGTGTTCACAGAAAGAATAGTTATTGCATAGTTGTGGAGAAAAGTGAAGGCTACAATGGAAAAGGCTCCAGTACACGGTCACATCCACATTATTGTCTTTCCAGCGTTACACCTTTCTATTATCTGCAGGTTGACTTGAGGTGCCAGCACAACACCCGCAACATCAACAGGACTAGCAAGAACACCTGCTGTGCAGCATTTATGTACCTCATTCTGAAGCGACAGACGTACAGTAAAGGGCGGAAGTCAAGGTTAGTATCTCTCAGTGTCCGGAGTGTCCTGACTCAAAGGGCTCATTTGCAAATATGTCTACCAGCATCAGAATTTAATTTGCCATAGGAAATGGTATCTTTACATTGATACCGACATGCCCACTAACGTTGCAGAGTTGAAAGGTACTCATGTTGAAAAGTTGGGGCTGTACACAGATGTGGATTAAGGGGGATGACGGCCAGGTTATCTGTGACTTACACATTATCCTCTCCACTTTAGGTCTGAAGACCAACATATGAAAGAGGGTTACTACTTTCATGTAGTGCTGAACAACAATCACAATCACCAGGTGTCTTGTGCAGCAGCTTTATCTAAAAGAGATGTTTCTAAAGAGACCACAGAGAAACTCAAGAAACTCTTTGAAAGTGGCCACTCTCCTGTATCTGCTCTTGACACCATTAAGTACGATCTCCAAGAGCAGGAGGGGAGTAATTACTGTTTTGCAGTCGCTGATCGGTCGGTGTGTCCAGATAGGGACTACTGCTACCATCTCTATCAAAAACTATTTAAAGAGGCCTATGGGGCACAGGATGGGGATGGGGATGGGATGCTATTAGATCTGCAGAAGAGACTGGACAGTCACAATCAGGACAATGGAGAGTTATGCGCAAAAATGGCCAGGACGGAGGAGGGACAACTTGTGGTAGCAATATGCACTCCTCTCATGAAGAGGGTGCATGCTATGGTAAGGCAGAGTGGAGAGATGATATTTATAGACTCCACGGGAAATTGTGACCGCCAAAACCATCGGCTCTTTTTGCTGCTGACTCACTGCTCTGCAGGCGGGTTGCCACTGGGAGTACTTATCACCACCTCAAAGAGCCAGCCGACCATCACAGCTGCTCTCCAACTCCTCAGCACCATCCTACCTGAGCATAGTTTCTTCGGGCGGCAAGAGAAAGGTCCCCAGGTGATCATGACAGATGATTGCCTGGCCCTGCGGAACTCTCTCAGGGCCATGTTTCCAAATGCCACCTGCGTTCTGTGCACATTCCATCTTGCGCAGTCCATGTGGAGATGGCTTTGGAGCTCCCACCATGGCATCCCAAAGGGGCATCGGTCACAGCTGATGAGATCTTTCCAGCTGCTAATGTATGCAAACACCCCATCGTCTCTTGCATATCACTACCATCAATTGACCGATGACCCCGTAGCCAAGGAACACCCTCAGTTCCTCAAACACCTGGCAGAGGTCTATGGAAGGCGGGAGGAGTGGGCCATCTGTCTTCAGTCGGGCCTCCCTACAAGAGGACATCATACAAATAACTTCACAGAGGTTGCAATGCGGGTTCTTAAGGAGAAAGTCCTCTACCGGCTGAAAGCATACAATCTAACCCAGCTCGTAGACTTTGTCCACACCAGGCTGGAGGCGCATTACATCCGGCAACTAACAGATGTGGCCAACAACCGGGTCAGAAGAGAGGAGCGCACCGAAAGAGTAGTTGATTGTGGGGCAATTGTGAAGGTATGTGTAATGTGATGTTTCACCTGTAAGTACATTTCAGAAATGAACCACATGGCTTATTCCTCTGAAAGTGTAAATAAAAACTATAATCACAAAAAATAAATAAATTAACCCCTTATGGTTAAATCAATGATGAATGTGTCAGCAAAGCGCTACGTGGTACTCTGTGTTTTGTGAAACATCCTTTAACGCTTTATTTTTGGATTTTGTGTCACAGGAGGATGACATGAACTATCTGGTGCCCAGCTCAACTGGTCCTGAGAGATACCATGTCAGTATGGACATTGGCTTTTGCTCATGTCCAGAGGGAATCTCCGGGCAACGATGCAAACACCAGGTTGAAGTTGAGAAAGTGTTCAACCTTCAGGACACCTTTCCTCACACCTCCACAATATCCATGAGCAAGCTGTACCACACAATAGCCACAGGTGGTGAGATATGTCCTTTCACTTCCACGACCTCCTAGAGGTCAAATGTCCCAATATCCAGAGCTATGTCGACTGTCCCTATCTAAAGATGTCAGGTGGTGCATTGAAACTCAGAAAGCAGCACAAGTACTACTGGCAGGTTCAAGGTCAGATGCTCCTGACTTGAGTGGTGTGATTTTGTTGTTTGTGCTCAGGAAGACATGTCAGTCGCGGGAATTTATGAAGACCTTGATGTAATGCACACCATTAGAGACAGAGTAGATCATTTTTTCTTTTAACACTACTTACAGAAGTGTTTGCAGTAGATTGGCCCAATGGCCTTAGGCATAGTATTGTTCAATAAATTGTAATCAGTTGCCATCAGTTCATTAATTGTTCATTTTTACAAATCTATACAACAGGGCTGTCAACTTTGCAAATTTCCTTGGAATGAGATTTTCTTTGGGTTGGGGGTGGCGTGGGTGTCGTCGACGCACCCGTGTAGTGCGGCGGTGGGGTGTTAATGTGTCCTTTTATTGACAATAAAAGGAAATCCCAAGAAAAATTGGGATATTTTATTTAATGTACATGATTTGCTACATGCCTCTACACATCAAAAACAACCCCCCACACTAAACTACAGGCCGATTGCCTATGCATACATTAACCTGTGTTTTAGATTTAGACTTTAAACTCGTTCTGGCTGCTTGGGGCAGACCAATTGGAAAACCAAATAGACAAACCTCTGCGTAATTACATGGTATATTAGAGCAGATTTGCAGAGAATTACTGAGGATAAATTACTTTTTATTAAAAAAAAAAAATTTCCAACAGGAGTGGACGATCCAGATGAATGGTTTCAGTCATTAGAGCTTCCCCACCCCCATGAGAGAACAGCAAGATCCTCATGTAAGTGTCATTAAACAGACATTGGCGTTACTGTACTTTGTGTACATCACAAATCCTGCGTAATGAAAATGTGTGTGTGTGTGTGTGTGTGTGTGTGTGTGTGTGTGTTTTAGGTGTTACACATTTAAGATATTGCACATTGTCCCACTGTTAGTATTGCACATGATTCCCATAATCACACTGAATAGTTGGACATTGTCCCATTTGTGACATGCACATAATCCCTATAATTGTACTGATAGAGTATTACACATTGTCCCATTGTTGACATTGCATGTTGTCCCATATATTAAGTATTGCACGTTGCCCTTTGTAATGTTGCATATTTCCAGCATTACACATTTTTCACAGGTGCATTGGTTTTGTGTGTCATTGTGTTATGTCTTGTGTGTCAATACTTTTTTTGCCATCAGTCTGACCGTAGCAGAGGTACAGAATGAATGTCTCTATATTTTGTTTTCTGCTAACAAACATATTATTCTACAACCCCAAGGCACATCTGTCCTGGAGAATGAGCTGGCCTCAATCTTTGACACGCTTGCATTGAAGCTGAGGAGTGACCCTGGCTTCATAGCCCCTGTGTCCTCATTCATATCTACGTTCAACAAAATTACCACAGACAGCGGACTGCAGTCAGCCTTAACATTGTTTGGGAAGAGCCCCATGGCCAAGGCCACAGGGCACCAAATGCCAAAAGAATTCCTTCAAACAACAAGCCAAATCCCAGTGCAGCCAACAGCAGTTGGGAGGAGGAAGGCGCGCCTGGGAGGAAGAAGGGCAATAGCATCAGGACGCCCAACAAAGTCATCAAATGCGGACCACCCATACAGAAAAACAGGCAGAAAGCAAGCAGCTCCACACAGTTTGGCACACTGTGACACTGAGAACATTTCCTTGGGTGGGACGCACTAATGTGTCAGTATAAATGTAGCTACATCATATACATGAGTCACATGTGATTTGCACATTCCTTCGATTTACACAGGTGCCATTTTCATCTATTGATAGATGAATGGCTATATAAACACATACAAATGGCTCTTAGATAGTTTGGTTTTGCAATATTTACTAAAATATGTAGTTTCGTATTGCAATATCCACTAAAAATATATACAACATAACATATGTGTTAATAGTAATACAAATAACAAAGTTGATCTATATCAAATTGTATGGAAAAAATGATGGGCAATTCCATGCAAGCTGTCATGTCCATAAGGCCAACACAATGCCAAATGTATAGTAAGATGTGAATGATGATTTCTTAAAATTTGAGCATGCACTCCTCTTGGTTTAGGAACACATTTGATGAAACTTTTGCATCATAGAAATACTAGGCCATGTTGTTGGCGTTATGGACGTGCCAGTTTGCATGGAATTGCCCGTATAATTTCTATGTTTTGTGTCAAGTTGTTTCTATTTTTATTGTTCACTAACTGAACACTGACTGTCATTGACGTGTTACTGAGTGATAGCATGTGCATTAGTAGTAATTTTGGCTGGAATATGAGGAGTTTTGGTGGCGGTTGGCCCAGTACATTTGGCAGCAAATGTTAACTGTGGTGCTCAGTTGTTTACAATGAATAGCATTGTATAACTGATCACCTTTTTTGGTTCTTCTTCTTTCCCTGTCTTTGTTTCCTACACACATCATTTCTGTTTGATTCTTGCTTGACTGACTTGCATTACATCATTATTTTTATTTTGCATTAATCATTCTTTGTTTCAATAGGCCTAGGATACCTACATTACTTTTTGTTAAATCAAAACCCAGAACAGTTCACAAGAAGACATCTAAAACGTATGGTCCAGTCACGACAACGAGGCAACGAAGGCGAACTCAATCCACTGCGGAGCTAGTTTGACTGACAGGCTGCCTCTCCAATCCTAATCGCCTCCGGTTCAGGCAGGTGGGGTACTATGGTATGCACAGAAACAGGGAGGGACAAATGTCAGTTTAATTTCACAGTCCTTATTTTCGTATTTGAGCATTTAATTTGTTGCAATCTGAGTGAATGTGATTTTAAGCAACTCATTAAAAAAATCGAGAAAAACATCTCAAACCTTACTTTTAATGTATTTAATATATAGCTCCCTTTTTCTTTTCCCCCCCCCCCATATACAGTTACGTAAAGTTAAACAAAGAGTTAAATAAAGCAAAATACTCTGAGTAATCCACAGAAAACAACACAAACTAGTTACTGTTTTTTTTTTTTTCTTTTACATTTGAAAAGAACATATTTCACACCGGAACCGGAAGTTAAACTTAGCAGAAACGGAAGTTCAGTTTTTCCCCCACAATCCACCTAGAGAGATTGAGGGCGCCTTTTCTATTAACCCGTGCATGTCAATGATAAAGAAGGCTGTCCGGATCCGTCTAATGTCTGATTGTATCCTCCCCCCTTTGGACTGTGTTGAACTAAACCTCCGTTCCGCGATTTGACCGCAGTTTTCTGCCGACATGGCTCCTTTCTTCCTCCTGACGGCAGGTGTGAACCTGTGGACCAAATCCGCCAGCGTCTTCTCCTGTTCACATGCACTACCAAGGTAGGCTAACTGTAGCCTCTGAGCTAATGCTAATGCTCTGTTAGCCTGCTAGCATCCGGCGGAGCTTTGAACCGTTTGCACACACGCACACATATATATTTTATTGTTATTGATTTATTCTGAATATGGAATAATATACACTTCCTGAACAACTGCAGGCGACGTCTCCGCACAGCATGAAATGAAAATAATAATCAACGAAAGCAAACGATAAAAAAAAGAAAACAAGAAAAAAAATCACAGAAGTGTATCTTATTAGCGTTCACACCTTTGTATAAACTGGCAATATGTACAAATATATATGCACATGTATACACACATACCTGCACAGATACATTTACATACACACATAGACATATATACATACCTGTACACACATATGACACGTGCATAATTCCATTGCTCTACTATTAGGTTTATCTTGGAGCAGTTTCAATTTGATATTTTAATCATTTTGTGGTTTCTGTAATGTCAACACCAGTAGTTAATCTGGTGAAATTATTCCTGAAAGTCAAAGAAACACAAAGAATGTGCAACTTTCATTCTTTTGAATAATTGTTGCTTGTGCAGTTCCAGAATTGTTCATTGTTAATGAAAATTACAGCTAAACATAAAAATAATGTATTATTAGCCTACAGGCCCATTTTCTAAATTGCAATTAGGCCTGTGTAATTATTTACTTTCATTTATTTATTCCAAACACCATGATTGGAAAGGAGCAGGATGAAGAAAACTTATTATATCTGCCCCTTTCTTCCTACATACTGTACCCTCCATCAGACAGTCACCATTACAGCAAACACAGTTTACATAACAGTCAATGAAGAAATAAATCCAAAATCGAAAGCAAAACTACTTCATTATATTTTTTATCCACTCCTTATACATCCTCTTAAACTGAAAAATACTCCTACAGTTCTTCTCTTTCATTGCCAAACAATTCCACATTCTGACACCAACAATACAAATACACATTTGTTTTCCAGTCGTTCTCACCTTTTGATGTTTAAAATTAAACCTTCCATGTTGTTTATCCCATGATACTAAAACAAATAATCTTTGTACATTTACAGGCAAAAGTACTTTATTCTTTTTTTTTTTTTTTAGCTCTAAACGCAACCAATGATGTCCTTAATTCAGCTAACTTAAACTTAAACAATTCTGATTTAATAAACTATTTGTATGTTCCCTAAAATTAACATTGTATATTATTCTTATTGCTCTTTTCTGTAATAATGACTTTCTGTTGCTTATATATGTGTTGTCTCATAATTCTATACAATAACTTCTATAAAATATGGCAGAATAAGTAAACAATATAGAATTATCATTGCTTTATAATCTAATATTTCATATTTTTATATACATGTAATTATTTTCTATATAATTGGTGATTTGTTATGTTTTCATTCCAGTGAGGAAAAAAGGCTAAAAAACATAAACATACCTGCGCAGATATTACAGTTGCTGGTATTGGGTCTTGATTTTCAATTGTTGGCTCTTTTTAACTACTGCAGAAGAATACATACAGGTTCTTTAGTCACAGTTGAACTGTAAATCCTTCTCGTTCACCACAGAGGTTTTGTTGTCCGTCATTTTGATGGACAGGGTCACAAAAATGTCATCATGACACATTATTATTTGTCATTTCAAATGACATTTTCATTGAGTCATTTTTATTCATATTTAATATTGAAAAAAATATGATGCAGTAACTATAAATCTTGCTGGATGATAATCCTCATCCTGCATCGCGTCCTTTTTCTACTGTTTATCAGTTCACCACATTTACGTGACTTTTGAAAATAACTCATGAGACTCTATTGAATTGACATTTAGCACTAGCAAAGTAGTATTTAATTTGAGCCAAAGTCGACTAAACAAGAGTTGACAACTGAACTGAACTGGTCACATGTCCGGGGTTAAACCCGCTTTCACCCGTTAGGAGCTGGGATAGGCTCCGCCCCCACGACCCAAGTGAGGATAATGGCGTTCAGAAAATATATGAATGAGAGAAAGGAAAGATAAGTGTTCAAAGTATACATCTTATTCCTGTTGGTTCCCTATGAAGCTTCCAGATCCCTGAGGTCATAGGTCATCAGGAACAGGTTTACTGTGTGTTCCCAAAATCAGAACCAAACAAAGTGAAGCATCATTCAGTTGTTCTGCTCCTCACCTGTGGAACAAACTACCTGAATATATGAGGTCTGAGAAAAACTGTCAGTTCATTTAAATCAGGCCTGAAAACATTACTGTTCACTGGAGCTTTTACTTAGATTCTCAATTGTTTTTTGTTTTTTTTAATGTTTTCATGACTCTTGATTGAATTGTCTTTTAATGCATTTTAATCATTAGAATCTTTCATATATGTTTTATGTAAAGCACCTTGAATTGTCCTGTACACCAAAAATGCTATACAAATATATTTGCCTTGCCTTACAGTAACACTGACTTCAAGGCAAATGTATTTTTACAGCACATTTCATGTCCAGGACAATAATCAGGACTCTGGATGCTTCATATGGAACCAGCAGGTCTAAGATGTATTTGGGTCCAAGGTCGTTTAGTTCTTTATAGACCAGGAGTAAGATTTAGAATTCTATCCTTTGACCCACAGGAAGACAATGGAAGGATTTGAGGACCGGTGTGATGTGGTCCAAGGTCCTGGAAGACAGGGCTGGGTTGTAGTGAGCTGTGGAAGAGTTTCCTTCACATAATATTCATGTGTGTCACTGTGGCAGGTGGACCAGTCTGCTCCCGGGGGCTTATGGGAGTTCAGTCAAATGTCTGACCTCTCAGACCAGTGGGCCTCCAAAAAGACCTTTGAACAGTTTCGTGAGATACAGTGTTCAGCAGAGGCCTTTCGTCGTCAGACAAAACCCAGGTAAACCCATACACATACAGGTACTATTTGGAAAATGAGAATATGGTGTGAAGGTTGTTTGTGTCAGGTAGAACTGCAACTAACGACTGTTTTAATAGTTGACTAGTCACTGACTATTGAGACGATTAGTTGACTAATCGGATAATTATTGATCTTTTCTTAAACTTAGAATGAAGTTGATTTAATTATGTCGCAAATAATAATACACACAAGAAAGATTAGTACAGTGAAAAATAGATGAAAAATAGACTGAACATGCTGCAGATTTGTACAAACATCTCAGTGTTGGGTAATCTTTGTATCATCTGTTCATTAAGACTATGAAAAAACACCTTGTTTCGTCATCATTTGTTTCCAAAACCAAAATGAAAAAAACGGATAACGATCCATTTTTCATTTTTGTGTTTAAATGAATAAAACATAACGGCCATTTCCCGTTTTATCCAATTTTGCAGTGACAAAGATAGAAATCTATGTAGATATGACCACAAAGAATATTTATATGACAAGTGTATATGTATATCTTTCATGTGTGTACAGCTTGTACTTACCTTATGTATTAATGACAGGATAACAGTTTCCACTTTTGCATCTGACATATGTGACCCGCCACCACGAAACCAGGCATAAGTCGCGCTGAGCCGTTCAGAGCTACAGCCAAATTTAGGCTGGAAGGCGATTTCTTATGTGTTTACATCTTATCAAAAAACGGTACCGTAACACCTCTATGTTCAGTTCCTGTGGTCATTACATTGAAATTCAATCAATAAAGGTGTTTATTGGGTCAATTATTTAAGCGGCGACAAAAGTTCAGGAATTGCTGAGTAAAGACAAAGACGACTTCCACCTCTTTTCACCGAACAAACCGATCTCCGTTCCGTGCGTAAACATCCAAGTGTTTGGTACGAGGTAAAAGCCTATATTGAATGTTCTGTCCAATGGTGTAAGCCAAATGATTATAATACGTTGCAATTCTGTCCTATTATTATAATATATAAAACTTCTGTGACATGTCCATCAGAGTGTCCTTTAACATCTGTGAATATTTTTTGTCAATCGGATACGAATTATTATGCATTGCTAAGGACTTCCTACCCCAAAACAGTCCAAAACTTCAACGGACAATATCTAAAAATATGCAAATTGCAAAATAGGTCCAAATGTGGATATTAAAATTACCATAACTTTGGTTCTACTTATGATAGAAACATAATTTTTTCACCATCTTAAACCTTAGTTTCCACTCTACCAATCTACACAGATAACTCAGTTTTGATTTCCAGACACTTATGCCTGGTTTCGTGGTGGTGGGTCACATATGTCATTTACACTGAGTTGGTGTCAAGCACAGAATCTTCTCACTGACATTTCCAAGGATCTCTGAATACATAACTGTGTTAGCGTGTTAGAAATCTCAGCATGTGTTTTTCCATCGTCAAACAGCTGTTTAATGATACCATAATGATCTTCAAGTCCAGTGGACATGTTTCTTTCGGTTGTTAAGATTAATTTGTCGTTTACTCAACTGGCTTCAGGTCAGAATTGGATAAAACAGGAAACAAACATTATCCGCTTTTTTCCATTATTCATTTAAACACAAAAACGGAAAATGGATCGTTATCCGTTTTTTCATTTTGGTTTTGGAAACCAATAATGAAGAAACAAGTTGTTTTTTAATTGTTTTATTTTTGGTTTCATTTTGAAAAACGAAAGAACGAATGATACACGGATTCTCGGTGTTCACATCTGCCTCTTTTGTAGGAAGAGCTCTATGGTCTGGGTCCAGTAGAACCTGAGCCTGATTCAAATTATAACCAAATCCGACAGGACCATGGTGCCTCTCTTCTTTGGACTAAATGCATTTAATTTAAAATATGTTTTTCAGGCACAGCCTATCATAACGCTCAGTGTCTTTTATAGCGAAAATACACTTAGAAAATGTAAAATGTCATAAAAACCATATGAGGCGCGTTGAGCCGCATTTTGTAATAACCTGCTCCAATGCAACATGTCATAAATTGTGCCATATTTTTTATTTCAAATATATATTCGTTATTTCAAATTGTCCATGTCTAATTACCAGCCAGCCATAAACCACTTTGAATGTTTCCCAAACAGCTCCTTGAGTTTTAATGCCACACCACCAAAGCGCCCTGCTGCTGCAAAATGTAAAAACTCATAACATAATGCGGCAACATTTATTACGAAAGGAGTTGGGGAAGCTTATTACAAAATGAAATGAAAAAGTTATTAAATTTTGGACGTTTATTACAAAATGCGGCTCAACAAGGTGAGTCAGACTCGGTTTCATTTAACTGCCCCACGTGATTAAATGTTCATGCATCACCGAGGTACTGCAATGATACATGAGGTCTGCCTTGCAAACCTGTCCAGTAGTCTTTTAATTCTCTGAGGGATTAAAGTACTTTGGCCTGCACCGATTTAAAAAAACAAAAAAAAAAAAAAACCCTTGGATCTAAGAGTCGATGTTCATGGTTGTAACGTTTGTTCTGCCGTGGCTTCATTAAACCAAATCCTGCTAGTGATTCTTTTGTGATTCTCTGTTTTTTTTTTAGAACTTAAACAACAGGACATAGCACGTAAAATCGGTGAGCAGTGGAGAATCCTGAGTCCGGAACAGAAGCAGGTACAGGACCGTGGTGTTTGTGGTGAAATGGAGATTTACTTAAAAACCATTAACATGACGTGTTCTCAACAGGACAGTGAGTGAAAGGTTCTGTGTTCTGATGGTCTGTTAGTGTTGAGTAGTGTTGTGGAAGTTTTGTATCACACAGGGAGAGAAAACTGTTCAAGTCAGAAACAATTATTTATTGAAGAAATGAACAACTTAATTTGGAACTCGCATGCAAGTGAGAACATGAACAGAATGAGCTGTCGTTCAGGTGTTCTGATGCTGCATCTAAACTACAACTCTTTTATACTCTTCTAAACATTCCGAGGGTGGTATGAGAGGGACCAACACTGTCCTTCTCATACCACTGTAACCACACCATGTCTCTGGAGACAACCTTCCTCTCAGGGATGTATGAATGGAATGTTTACGTATCAGTATCAGTGAGACGTTAGAGTATCAGTGAGACAGAGTATCAGTGAGACGTTAGAGTGTCAGTGAGACGTTAGAGTGTCAGTGAGACGTTAGAGTGTCAGTGAGACGTTAGAGTGTC
Source organism: Siphamia tubifer (assembly GCA_020466265.1). Classification (NCBI taxonomy): domain Eukaryota; kingdom Metazoa; phylum Chordata; class Actinopteri; order Kurtiformes; family Apogonidae; genus Siphamia; species Siphamia tubifer. The sequence goes on along the minus strand of CM035801.1, from coordinate 12,115,946 downwards.
AGTGAGACGTTAGAGTGTCAGTGAGACGTTAGAGTGTCAGTGAGACGTTAAGAGTGTCAGTGAGACGTTAAGAGTGTCAGTGAGACGTTAAGAGTGTCAGTGAGACGTTAGAGTGTCAGTGAGACGTTAGAGTGTCAGTGAGACGTTAGAGTGTCAGTGAGACGTTAGAGTGTCAGTGAGACGTTAGAGTGTCAGTGAGACGTTAGAGTGTCAGTGAGACGTTAGAGTGTCAGTGAGACGTTAGAGTGTCAGTGAGACGTTAGAGTGTCAGTGAGACGTTAGAGTGTCAGTGAGACGTTAGAGTGTCAGTGAGACGTTAGAGTGTCAGTGAGACGTTAGAGTGTCAGTGAGACGTTAGAGTGTCAGTGAGACGTTAAGAGTGTCAGTGAGACGTTAAGAGTGTCAGTGAGACGTTAAGAGTGTCAGTGAGACGTTAAGAGTGTCAGTGAAATTAGTAAATAAAGTTCCTGAAATGAAACATAAGTTTATTTATTTTTTTATATATATTTGCACTGTTAACCCTGCCTCTTTAATTAGGGTGACCATATTGTCTTTTTTCTCCAGACACACGGCTCTAAAACCAAACTGTCCGACATCTGTCACGCATCTGCACTTTTTTACATTTCGTCCTAAGGACCCAAGTACAAAATGTAAAAAGTGCGCACAAGTGATAGACATCCAGGGAGTCCGGATTTAGAGCCGTATGTCCGGACAATATGGTCACCCTAGTTTAATCATAAGACACAAACACAGCTATCATCCACTGGTCCATCAGGTCCATGTTTTTGAAATTGTTGTTGAATATCTGTAAGTTATTCCTTCAGTTAGAGCTATCAAACAAATAATCTGTATAAATAACACAACCATATTCAGCTGTCTCCGCATACCACATCACTGATGATATGTCCAGGAGCACCACAAGGTGTATTAAAGAACTGTTACTCTGGTATCACCAGTGACCACCAGGAAAGGCTGGTTGACGACCAAGTAAAGATTGGTGACAGCTGGAGAGACAGCGGACAGCCCAGAAAGACGGCACAGGGGCGGCAAGGGGTAGCATCCCAAACTGCATCTTCCGCGAGGAAGAAACCCGCACTAAGCTACAGATCGACCTACGAAAGTAATACCCCCAGGGATTCCCGAGAGGGGGGCGAAAGAGAATCCCATCGGACGGAACAGACGGCATTGACACATGGATATGGACAAACGACAACGACTGTGGAATGTGGATGTGAAAAGGTATGCAAGAACCGGCATGGCCTGCGGATCCACCAGGCCAAGATGAAGTGCATGCAGAAGGCACCAGAGTCACAGCGCACAGGAACCGCTCCTGGTGAGACGCAGGAGGAGACAGGCCCGGAGTCACCCCACAGTGCCCGCAGCCTCCAGGTGACACAGGAGCCAAATGCATGCGGGACATCGGAACATCGCCGAGTGAAATGGCCCCAAGCCACGAAAGAGAAGGAGTGGCTACAGTTCGACTAGGACTCTGAGCTCGTGGAGGAGAGTCGTAGCAACGGGTGGAGGGCGAGATGCCTCCCAATTGAGGTGGGATGCCGAGGATTTGCTGGCCAGTCGCTCTGCAGGGCCTACAGTGTCCTTGGCATCACAGGAAGCAGTCGGCGAAGGGCCATCAAGTTGGCCACCGATGCTGCAGAAGCTGCATCTAGGTGGCTGTGGATCAGGAGAGAAGAGGCGTGGCGTGTAGGGTAGCGCTTCCTGGACACAAGCCGGGGCCTGATCAACCCTGGCTGGGTCGCCTGGAGGAGGGGGTCTGATGTTGAAAGACCCAAAACCCCCAAGGATCCCAGGTTACATCACTGATGATGTGTCCAGGAACACCACAAGGTGTATTAAAGAACAGCTGTCACCGCATACCACAGCTCAATGAATGTTAAACACCAGCTACTAACTCTGCGGCTACAGGAGGTGACATTAGCCCGGTCATTTTATACCATTTTCGGCACAAGTATGTTATATAGGCTGTTATCTTGATAAAACAACTACATTACCACCACTGTAACGTTGGCTAACTTAAACAATAGCTAGCTTGTCCACACCAGCTGCTATTGACAAAAAATTGTAAAATAAAAAATACATGTTATGCAACAATGAGGAACATAATCCATAAAATGAACCTAAACTAAGATAATACAATGATTTTTGTAATTTTTATATCTCCATTAACAAAGAAAATACTGCATTCTGGGTAACCCTTGCACCCAAGGGTGGCGTCGGAGAATCTCAGTATTGTAGTCTATAAAACCCTGAAACTTGCCCCTCAACTTAAAGATTCTTACACTTCGCAGGAGCACGCATTTTGAGATTGAGGGTCAAGGTTGGAATTCCCCCTAAGTCTAAGTGTCTTGCCCAAGGACACTTAGACATGTGGACAGCCAGATCCAGGATGCGAACCACCAACCTCTCGGTTATTGGGCGACCCACTCTACCAACTGAGCCACAGGTGCTTTAGCTGTATTCACCCCAAATGCTATGCTAAAGGCAGAAATACAGTGGGTTCTGTAGACCATATGCTTTGAACTTAACCGAGAGTTTGCTTTTTATTTAGTAATTTTTTTTACTGTACGTATTTGTTCTGCGGTAGTGGTCTTAAAAGGTCTTAAAATGGTATTTGTATTTAAGACGGAAATTGCACATGTTACTTTTTATTGCGAAGGCATTGCTGGGTAAACTTCCCCATTACATCATATAGAACATGTTCCTCTCACATTCCTACAGTCTTCTACCCCTCGTACTGAAGTAGGGAAAACTGGCTTTTCCTTTTTTTGCTCCATATCTGGAATGATTTATAGAATTTATTGGCTATGGACTCTCTGCCATCATTGGAGATTTTTAGGAATAGAATTAATAATGTATAGACAGAAGACTGTCATTGTCTTTAGACCTACTCCACATAGCTTTTTAGCAGCCATTGAGTTTTATGTCAGTCTGTCTCCTTCATGCGTCAACGTGGTATATTTATTTATTTCTGCCTCACATGTCTTATTGTGTTGTCTCTGCCTGAAACTTATTGTTTGCTGCCATTTTGACCAGGACTCCCTGAAAGAAGAGACACTGAGTCTCAATGGGACAATCCTGGCTAAATAAAGGATAATTTTTTTATTTATTTATTTTTTTTAAAAAGCATTATATTTGTTTGTCAGAAATGTGCAGAGATCCTGGAGGTGTATACAAATGACAAACTGATTCTAATTATGTAAGACTTAGCACATTTAATGTCTGAAGCAGATACTTTAAAAAAAAATCACATTTGTAAAGCAGTGTAATTGGTCATTATTTTAAAAAGACGGATTTTTTTCATCATAGTAAAAAATGATTTAACATCCAGTGACAAGAGTCCATCTGGTTCAGAGTTGGAGCTCTTACTGTGTCTTCTTTGTCCTTGCAGCCGTTTAAGGAGGAGTTTGTGAAGGCCATGGTGCAGTTTAAGGTGGACATGGAGAAATACCAGGCCCGGCTGAGCCCAGACCAGATCCAGCAACAGGCTCTGGAGAAGAAGCAAATGATCGCTCGGAGGAACGCCAGGAGAAAAAGACAGGTAGGAATTGTTAAGATTTTTGTGTTTGTTGATTGGAAGTAGAGCTGCACAATGTATTGTTTGAGCATCGACATCGTAATCTACATGTACGCAATAGGTGCATCGCATGTCCTGCAATTATTTACATTTTTTATTTGTATTTTTATATATATATATATATATATATATATATATATATATTATTAATTAAATATTTTTTTTTATTTGTATAAAAAACTTTTAACATTTATTTTTAATTATTCATTTATATAATCATTTATGCTACAAGAAGGATGACACTCAAATGTATGTTCTGTGTCGACCACTAACGTGTTTGCCCATTTGTGTCGGCACCACACAGCTGTTATACTCCTGAGTAGTTTTTCATATCGCAATATATATATGGCACGGTTAAAAAAATAAAATAAAATCGCAATGCCATTTTTTTATTATATCGTGCATCCCTAATTGGAAGCTCCAAAGACGAGTTCAGTTTGGTCTCAGTTCATCAATTTATTGAGGTCACATGTCAAATACAAAAGCAGTGCTGGTTTTAATGAAGCGGTCCCGCTAGCCATGTCCAAAAAAGTAAAACACCCCGGGTTCCATTGACAATATCTTCTTGGGTTGTCTCCACCCTGAACAAATGGGTTTGACTTTGCATTGTCATCTGACTTTGTCTTCTAATTGGACCTCACCTATTGACGTGACTATCAACTTCAGTCCACTTGGGTGATAAACCGAAAATTTACCATTACCGTCATTTACTACATTTTGCCATTAACGGTAAATTCAGTATTTTAATGAAAAAGAAAATAAGTGTTATTTTTTATTTTTAATTTTTATTTTGATTGCGTGTGTTGGTATGATTCATTCCTCTTGCAGACTGAGCGGAGTGTGTGTAGTCACATGACTCCACCCATCCAGTCTGAGCAGAAGAGAAACAGACAATGAGGAAATGGCTGATGGTTCAAATGCAGAAGCAGCTGAAACAGACGTAGACCAAGTAACGTGAATCCCGTTATACTTGTTTCAAAAAGAAATTTGACGTCTGTCCCATAAAGTTTTTCACTTCTAAGGGGAGGACAGGCTGCCCTGCCTTGTTTACCACATCAGATGATTAAAAACCAGAAGCTAACCCCAGTTATGGACACAAACATGCGTGGCTGGTTATGGCTTTATGACGTTTGTGCAGTCAAGTCCCCCCATTTATCTTACATTTATTTTTCTAGAGGTGAAACTGCCCAATTTATTGTGGTATTAATTTGAAGTCGTATCGCCCAACTATAGTCCATGCCTTGGTTACCAAGGAGATGTAATGATCAACATGTTTGTCTCTTGGTCAAGATGTGCAGCTACGGCTTCTGTGTTCTCGTTACATTAACCTCTTGTTCCTGTAGAGCGGCAGACTGAAGGTATTCCTAATTTTTTATGCATATGCTAATAATGCATATCCACAGAAAGGCCAGAAACTAAGATAAAAGCTCATGTAAACCATTCTTATGACCACCAAACACAGTTAAAACAATCGATTAAATCAGAGCAGAAGACAAGACTAACCTGTACGAACATATTAAATTATCAGTTGATCGCTCTCAACCAAACTGAAACACGTTAGCTGTACAGCAGAGACCCCACGGCAGCCGACAGAACCATTTTCATCACTTTTCAACCAACAATAAAATTAGAGCAAAAGAAACACTCGCTTTCGAAAAAACATTCAGAAATATTGTTTTTACCTTCAGACGAAGTTAGTTTAGCCGAATAAAACTGTTGTGTACGGAGCATTACACTTCCTGTTCGGCTTTGTGGTCCAATAGCAGAGTGTAGGAGGGCTCTGAGGGTCCAGGTTTGCTTTGTGATTGGCTGAAGCAAATGTTTGTCAGTGTGCGTCACACGTATTCGGTCACTCGTGACTTGCTAATGGAGTGATTGACAGTTATTTGGGCTTGACTCTATGAGGTCAGAGGATTAAAATAAGACGTCAGTCAGTGAAATTGGCCAATGTAAGCCAAAGGTACCGCCCTGCGTAAATGAAACGGCTGGCTGCATTGTACAGAAGTATGATTAAAAAATCAAAATAAGGTTTTATTTTTGTTTTTTAAGACCTATGTGACATGTGAATCAAATTAAATGAGTTTTATAACTTGGTACCTATGAAATCTCATATGGGACAGATGATGACAAACTCGAGAACACCCAGGCATCTCTTTACAAAACCTCTGTAATTTTGCTCTTCTTCACTTCAGTAACATATTTTTTTCCACAGGTATTGTCCAAATGTTGTTATATGATTTAGAGTTGATGATCTAGAGCAGACATGTCCAAACCGTTCCCAAAGGGCCGGTGTGGCTGCAGGTCTTTGTTCCAACCAAGCAGCAGCACACCAGACTGGACTCAATTAATCAACTGATCTCAGTCTTCGGAGAGTTGATTGGTCAAACCGTTTACTCTTGGTTGGTTGGAACCTTTGTGGAATAGTTTGGACATGCCTGATCTAGAGTTTTAAAACTCCCATTGCATATATTGAGAGGTGATATTTACTATAAAATATACGTTTTTTTTCTGGGCACGAGTAAAATGTCTTTATTCCATCTGCATTTACTCTGACACAGTGTCATCTACACTGATGTTTACACTTCTGATGGCATGTCACAAGTCTTACTTTATTTTGATACCAAGATAATTCACATAGAGCTTGTAATTGCAGAGATATAATCAATTTAGTTCGGGAATGTCTTTTACCACCAAACAGCCCCAAAATAGGCCCATTGTTTAACAGGTGAACCTACATTAGCCTATTTTTGGAGCCTTTCACAGAACACGTCAGAACATCATCTGCAGTGAACTAACACAACCTTGGTCTTGAGCTATAACACGACGGAACAGAAGAGAACCGCACGGAGCTAATGATTTAATGATCAGATCATATTACTAAAGTTATTAACGATTCTAACCTGGGCCTAGGCCTGTTGCAGACTGCAGATTTGAGATCAGTGTTGACACAACCAGTGTTGTTCATGTGGAAGCTCATCTTTTACACTGCTCTGTGTGTGTGTGTGTGTGTGTGTGTGTGTGTGTGTGTGTGTGTGTGTGTGTGTGTGTGTGTGTGTGTGTGTGTGTGTGTGTGTGTGTGTGTGTGTGTGTGTGTGTGTGTGTGTGTGTGTGTGTGTGTGTGTGTGTGTGTGTGTGTGTGCGCCTCTCTCTCTGTCAGGAGTTAAACGACCTGGGAAAACCCAAACGTCCTCTGAGTGCCTTCAACGTCTACATGTCAGAGCATTTTGAACATGTCCATGGAGCCACTACTCGGGTGAGCAACACTGGTCTGGGGTCAGTAATGGGGTTAGAATTGGACTGATGCAGGAGGTTGGACTTATTGTTCATTGTTTTCCCAATTCACGAAGGCCACCTTCAAACTATAGGTAAATATTCCTAAATCCAACTTTTTGCTGCCATGTGGCCTGTATCTGACCTATGAAAGACAGTCTGAACCGTTTTTTAAAACCCAACCCAGGCCACTTTCATACATGGTCCTACATGGGTCATTCCATGTCAAATCACTCAATTCTTTGGACAAATTTAATCTTACCCTCTGAGATTTTGCTGAAACTTTGTCCTAGAGGCAAGTTTGGCAGGAAAAGATGATTCTCCAATTTTTATGTTAATGGGACGAAGCGTTTCTGAGATATGGCCGCCAACATTCAACCGATATAAGAGTTTTCACTCCATGAATTTCAGGAAATACAATAGTATTCTGAGAAAGAAATATAGATGTGTGCATCACCTTTTCACATAAGAACTATTTACTTGCCCAGTCTTGGTATATTGGTATTTTTAACTATCCTGAAGCTCTAACAAAAAATATTACACCTGTGATTTTTGCATATTATTTACAGACTATGAAGGGCTATGAAATGGACCAAAATTTATGTCAAGGTCACATGATCCACAAGGTCAAATTCAAGATCAAATATTTCATTACATGAAAACTTGGTCAGATGTTCAATTTGACTTAAGATATAGATTCCTTAAAATGTTTCTAACAGAATGACACCTATTTCATGAAAATTGGACCAGTAGTTCAGAAGTTATTGCAGTTTGAATAATGGCGGCCACGGCAAAAATCGGCAGAATTTTCGCGGCCGTATTTCGGAAACGGTTGTCCGATTAACATAAAAATTGGAGAATCGTCTTTTCCTGCCAGACTTACCCCTCGGACAATGTTTCAGCAAAATCTGAGGGGGTAGGGTTAAAGTGACATGGAATGACCCACATCCGGTATGTATCTGATATTTACCTTCACCAAGGAAGTTATGTTTTCTTTCTAGTTTGTCAGCAACATTACTCAAAAAGTTATGGATGGATTTTGATAAAAATTTTCAGGATGTGTTGGGAGTGTCAACAGGAACAAATGATTACATTTTGGTGGTGATTTAGAAGAGATCCTGGATCACTTTGAAATGTATTCTCACCATTCTTCAACATCAAAATGTAATCATTTGTTCCTTGTGACACTGCCAACACATCCTGAAATTTTTATCAAAACCCAGCCATAACCTTTTGAGTAATGTTGCTGAAAGACTAACGAACTCCAATGAAAACATAACCTCCCTTGCGGACCTCTCTTCATTCGAGGGGGGGGGGGGTCTGCCTTGACAGAGGTTTGCGCTCTGAGTTCTTTCCTAATTTGCGATGTGACTTCAGTCTGAACGCCCTGGTCGCATTTATGTGACATTTCCAGTTACTCTGGTGATTCACACGAATGACCCAGAGGTATGATATTGTGAGATTCCAACTAGTTTATTGTATTTGCAAACCCCCCCACACACACACACGTAAACATGTCATTCTCCACAAGTTGACCTTTGACCCCACCACAGTGTTCTCAGTCATCAGGCTGCATATCCACAAACCTTGAAACAGTCACAGTGAAACTGTTCGTATCTGTTCAAGGATCTTCTTCCACTGTGTAGGAACTTATGCGCCAAACCAGACGGTGAACTAAATGTATGCAGGTTCACCTTGAGAACTAGAGCGGAGGAGTGTGATCAGTCTTTGACACCTGTGATTGGCTGAAATACTCGTGAGCATAAACGCATCAAATCTATGTGTTTACATATGCTTCAGCCAATCACAAGTGGAATTATCAGGCGAGCAAACTTCATCGTTGTTCAATTCAATTTTATTTATAAAGCCCTAAATCACAACAAAGTCGTCTCAGAGGGCTTTACAAAAACACAATCAACTACAGAGATACATGAAAAGTCCCAAGCATCCCCTGTCCTTAGACCCTTCTTCTCGGCAAAAACTTCAAAACCCTTTGGGGAAAAGAAGAAATCTTGAGGAGAACCACATTGAAGGAGAGATCCACTCCCATGGACGGACAGGCTATAGATGAACGTCCATTTATAAATGCAGGAAGGGGGGCTGGTCCAGACAGGCAGGGGCGGGGGTCCAGGGTCACAGGTCGGCACAGGTGAGATACTGCAGATCCTGTCGTCCATGGCTCCCGTGCAGACACTGTCGGGAGAGCCACCACTCCCCCCCGGGGGGGGGGGGGGGGGGGGGACACCAGGTGACTAGTCATGAACAGACTTGGTGTGAAATATAGGTTGTAAAAGTGACAGAAACAGGTGTGAGGGAGAGAAAGACAAGAAAGAACTCAGTGTCTGTACTTCCCCCAGCATTCTAACTCCTAGGGCAGCCTAGACTGAACTTATATAGCGCTTTTCCACCTTCATGGTGCTCAAAGCGCTTTACATTAGCCTCACATTCACCCATTCACACACACACACACACACACACACTCATACACCAGTAGGTTTCTAAGCTCTATGGTAAGTCCTACTGGGGGCCTAAGCCAGGGTTCAGTGTCTTGCCCAAGGACACTTCGACATGTGGACAGCCAGAGCCGGGACGCGAACCGCCAACCTCTCGGTCATTGGACGACCCACTCTATCAACTGAACCACAGCCGACTTATACATCATGTATACATGATGTATGAGTCACATAATTTTTAACTAACCTGACCATAGGCTTTCTCAAACAGGAATGTTTTCAGCCTAATTTTAAATGTAGAGACTGTTTCAGCGTTTTTAATATTAAAGGGAAGCTGATTCCATAAGACAGGGGCCTGATAACTAAAGGCTCTAGCTCCTACTGTACTTTTAGAAACCTTAGGAACTTTCAATAAACCTGCATTCTGCGAACGAAGGGTTCTATTGGGCTGATACGGAACCAGATCATCTTTAAGATAAGAGGGGCCCATACCATTAATGGTTTTATATGTAAGGAGGAGGATTTTAAATTTAATTCTAAACTCCACTGGTAGCCAGTGAAGGGTTTGGAGCACAGGGGTGATGTGTTCTCTTCTATTTGATCCTGTTAATAATCTTGCTGCTGCATTTTGAACCAGTTGAAGCTTATTAAGGAATATTTAGGACACGCTACAAGTAAGGAGTTACAATAATCTAACCGTGATGTAACAAATGCATGAATTAATTTTTCTGCAGTCATTTTAGACAGAATATTCCTAATTTTGGCTATGTTGCGCAGGGGAAGGAGGTTGTTCTGCATGTTTGGTTAATGTGCATTTTGAATGAAAGATCTGGATCAAATAAAACTCCTACATTTTTAACTGTGGCACTGGGTGTTACTTAAGTTGTCCAGAGTAACTATCTGGTCGTTCACAAACGTTGCCACTGGTTACTCACTTTCCATGGGATTAACCGCTATCCCAAAACCAAGAAGTTAACTGTGACGTGATTACATGGGTACCAAGACGCGGAACCAAAATACAAGGCACGTTTCAATACCCATAAGAACCGTTACATTTCAGTTGGTGCCATGAAGGAACCGAAATTCGGTGCCCAGCCCTACCCACAGCTGTCAGGCCTTTTTAAAGTCAAATGTTCTATCAAAACATTTCAATGACTTCAGGTGTGTTTTAAATTTCTAACCCAGGTGTGTTTTTCATTCAGGAAAAGATGATTAACGTCGTTGGGGAATGGAAGAGGCTGTTGAGCCACCAGAAAAAGGTCAGGCAGCTTTGGGGGTGTGGAGTAGGTTTTTGACCTGGGGTCAGTGTTGACGTTTGTTTCGTCCATCAGGTCTACATACAGCTGGAGGAGGACGACAAGATCCGATACAAGAATGAGATGAAGTCATGGGAGGAGCAGATGGTGGAGATAGGACGGGAAGACCTGCTGCGACATAAGACCCAGATCACCAAGAAGAAAAAACGCAAGGCCCAGCAGTGAAATAGAGCAGTGTGAAAGGGAAAGCAGTGGCAGCTAAGAAGACAAAGACCAGACCCACCAAGAGGACCTGGCTACAGAGAAAGCATGTTTCCATGACAACAGACACAGACCCATGAGTTAGCCCCTTTCCCAGTATCAGGTTCTTCTGTTGTCATCACAGTCCTTCATCTTAGGTCTTATCATCAGCATCATCCTTAAGTTCATCAGGACAAAGTGTTAGAGCACATGTTTAATGTCAGTCATTTCCCACAATCCTCCTCTGTCTGCTTAGTGATGCCTCCAGTAGACAGACTCCTGTCATCTGGACCAGAACTGCAGAACCCCCCCCCGCCAAGATGAAGGACAGTGCAGGTTGCCTTGGTCAAACTCTTCAGCTCCATCCCTTTGATAAAACTGAGTGTGATTTCATTTAGTTATTCATTTCATGGCTGTAGATGAACAGACAAGCAGAAGTACGGACATGTTCAGTGTTCCACACCACAGCCCCTGAACCCTCTAAACTCAAGTTCCTACATGAGTCTCAAGTTCTTAAAGTTTTTTTTTTTTTTAAGACCTCATTCTTTGACGTTGAAGTTCATGGTTCTTGATCTAAATAAATTTCCAAAATAAGTTTCTACAGTGAAGTCTTTCTCAAAGTGACCTTACAGGTGTGTGAAGCATAGATGTTTTACTCAGCTGTTACCATGGGAACAGAGAGGTGCTTGGTGGACCTTCTCCATAGTGAGGTGGATCCCTCTTGTCTCATGGTTGGACAACCTGGACCAGTCACACCTGAGCTTGTCCACATATGTAAACGCTTCAAATCATAGCTCCGCTACCGACTAGCCAGAACACACCCCCTTCAGGAAGTGACCAGTCACCATGATAACATGTACATTACTGTGATAAATCGGTTTGAAACAGTTTGTACCAAATATACTGAGCTGCTGCAAACTTATTAAGCTAGCATTATGTCATACACCAGTTAGCCATACCACAATCTTAGCTTCATGGTTGTGGTCCATATCCTGGCTCAGTACTGTTGTCTTACTCCGCCTGCTTCATATCTGCTATGCTTGTGTACTGATTGTTCTTCTTCTATTGTATCAACTGGAAAATTTCAAACATTAAAAGGTGTGTAGTGCCTCCTAGTGTCTAAGAGTGGAATAACTCGATTACCTGGCTGTAATGTTCACCCACATGTAAGCTCTGACTTCCAGGGAAACTCCAGTTAGACATCAGTGGACATTGAGCTGCAAAGAGAAAAACGGACTTTTTATTCTTTCTAGTAGCTGACACTGTATGTTTGAAGCCATGTCAACAACACAGTGACTCGGTGTGATTCGAGAGTGGGCGGGTCATCAGCTTCTTTCTCCAATCATCTCACTGCACATGTCCACAGCGGCAGACAGAACCAACTGCCAATGTGGGCGTGATCACTAGAACAGCTGTGGTATCATGTTCATGGTTTCATCATCTAGATCATGGGTGAGCAATTAATTTTCCTACGGGGCCACATGAGAAATGTTGATAGTTATTAAGGGCCTGATCAATTCACCCATAGCTCTGTTCAATATCTCTTAAAAAACAGTAAATGAAATAATACAGTGAAAATATAGATCCCAGAATACAACTATTTAATGAATATTCACAAAAATATTTGTGAAAATGGTTTTATACAACTCTATATTAACTTTATATAAAAAGCCTTAACTGCAGATTTGTTTGTGTATCGTGTTTTGTTAAAATCTCTGCATTCTTAATTTTTCTTTCATTTTTTGGTGTTAGCTGACATGAATGGGCTGAAACTGAGCAACAAACCAATTTGGTAGATAAAAAAAAAAGTTAATTTACCAGATTCTTCAAAATAAAAGCTCTGTTATATATTTGCATTGACTTTTAATTTGCCAGTGACCTCTAGTGGCCCCCGGGCCTTATTTTTCCCAGGTCTGATCTAGATGCTTTGTCATTTCCAGTGCTGATGGTTCCCTCTGCTGTAGAATGTATCCAGCTCTACTGTTTTATTTGTATCATCTTTATTGAATAAACATTAAAAACACTTTTCTAAAGGATGTTTCTATATGAACTTTACAACTGTAGAAAAGACATAATGAGTCACACATCACAGTTCAGTCTGAACAAACAGCAAATATTAATGCAAACCTACAACAGAAAACTCAGTGTGGTGTTAAATCTACTTTACTGCAGCAACAATATTGGGGTCCAACAAGGCTCATTGTGTTGGTTTCATGTGACGTCACAGTGCTATAAAGTCTGCGCGTGAATATCAGATGCAGGTCAGGAAGTGAATCAGAGTGAGTTTTCTGTTGGAAAAAGTTTGTTTTGTGGAGTTCACGGCTGTGCCAATCGTTCTAACCAGGAGAAGGGAAAACAGTTTTTTTTAAAGAGTACCAAATGGAAAAGGCTCACAGAAAAATATCGTAAAAAGTGGAGTGACCACTTCGTCAGAGGTATGTTCTGAAGCTAACTTTTTTTGTGGATGTGCCTATGCTATGAACCTATCATTAGGTTGATGTTGAATGTTCATTTACACTGTTGTAATATGCTTTACCTAACGACATCAAGATGTGTTCCATGGTTGTTTACGTTACATGATACTGTTAGCAGCGACTAATGTAAACGTAATACATTTTTACGTAGCATCTTTACAATTAAAACACCCTGGCGAAGACCAAACGGTACCGGGGTTGTGGACCCACCCGCCGACAAAACATTTCTATGCCTCCAAACATGTATACACTTTCATGTGCTGCTGGTGTAGTAGGATGTCTGCAGGACCAGGTAGTTAGTAATATCCACAGATGAGATTGTTGGCAAGTATTTTAGTTCTATTGAAAATTCATTGATTTTCATAAGATTCGGGTCATGTCCAATACACTTTTTAACGAACTGTATTCATCTGTTTCCACACTGGATCTAAATCTGTACAATAATAACTATCCATGGCAACATAGCCCATGGTTACTTCTTGACCTCCAGCTGCAGTTGTGACGTCAAAATAGTCACATGACTGAAACCTACCTATTCTAGGACATACTACTGTTTTCAGAGTGTCCTTAAAATGTCCCTTGTTAGGATTGTTGCTGCTGTTACGTTGCCGTTTGTTCCAGCAACGCGTGGACGTCTGGTGATAAAACAAGTTTGTGTCGGACGTTCCACAGGTGCATCGTGTCTCCAGTTCAACCGTCAGAAAGACACACAGAGACCAGCTGCTGCAAAAGAGGAAGAGGGCATGGTTGCCATGGTAATGCTGATGGTTGACATGGACACTATTTCAAACTGTCCCCTGGAACAAACCCCTACAGATTTAGTAACAGAAGCTCTGGACAGTGGACTATTGTTAACAGACATGAGCTGGAAGACCACGTGTCGTGGACGGACCCAGGGCCTTCACTATGGGGTTCTGGTTCTGGTGTCAGTACCTGCAGGAAGGAGAAGGCTGCTCCCTCGGACCACTTCACTGACCTGCAGCACCCAAACTCAAAAATACCCTGACGAATTTACAACAATGATTAAACGGTACATGTTTCATGCTCAGTACAAACTAAACCGTTTGTATGACGTTCTCTAAGTGACCAACCAAGCAGAACAGATCCTATGTATGTCTAAACCGTGAAGAACTGGAGCTGGTACAACATTTCAAGTACTGTGGTGTTGTATTGGAGTGCAATTTGACTTTTAAAAAACATTAAAAAGAGCAAAACAAAACATACTTTACACATGTGCTCTCATCCTGCAGCAGCTGGAACATCGTCCCAGTGGAGATCAGGGAGAGAGCGCCACCTACGCTGCTTTCAAACACCAACTTAACGCATAGCTAAGAATCAGCCACATGTGGACACTAGCACTTTAAAAGGACAGATGAATATTAAACCTCTTTGTACTTGACACAAATGTTGTTTTTGGACTCTAATGAAATTTATTTTAATGTATTGTTTTTTATGTAGGAATATTGATTTGGTTCTAATTTAGTATTGTATGTATTGTCTTGAAATGCACTTAACTTATTTTACAGTCGTGCTTTATTCTGCACAGATCATTTTTACTTATTTATTAAATAATGGGAACTGTGGACAACAATTAACACTGATGCTAATTCTGGTATATTTACATGTTTATACTGAAATAAAAAGTATAAATGTGTTCATTAATGTGCACTGATCCACCTAACTAAAGATATAAGTAGGCATGTCCTCAGTGTGTCCTCAGCATGTCCTCAGTGTGTCCTCAGCATGTCCTCAGTGTGTCCTTAGCATGTCCATGGTCAGGATTGTTGCTGCTGTTGTGTTGCCGTTTGTTGCAGCAACGTGTGAAAGTCTGGTGATAAAACCAGTTTGTGTCGGACGTTCCCCAGGACCATCATGTCTCCATTTGGACTGTCAGAAAGACGCACAGAGACCAGTTGCTGCAAAAGAAGAAAAGGACATGGTTTCCATGGTAACACTGATGGTTGACACAGACACCATTTCAAACTGATCTGTTCCCCGGAACAAACACCTACAGTTGGAAGACCACGTGTCCTGGACAGACCCAGGGCCTTCACTATGGGGTTCTGGTTCTGGTTCTGGTGTCAGTACCTGCAGGAAGGAGAAGGCTGCTCCTCCGGACACATCCATAACCACGTCACCAATCTTCAGCACCACCGACCCTGACCTCCGGATCTGCAGTTTACCCAGAAACCCTTCTGGGAACTGTGATAGCACAGGACACGCCTCCTTCGCCACTGCTTCCTACACACACACACACACACACACACACACACTAGAACTAGTTAACATGACTGTCACACTCAACCAAGTGGGTCACACAGGTGTCCTTGCCAGTACCAGTTCTGTCCAGAACCTGATCCTCCACCGTTCTATCAAAAACTGTAACGGTTTTTACACTAATTTAACAAAACGAAGGGCGGCACGGTGGTGCAGTGGTTAGCACTTGTGCCTCACAGCAAGAAGGACCCTGGTTCGAATCCCACACCAGACCTTTCTGTGTGGAGTTTGCATGTCCTCCCCGTGTGCGCGTGGGTTTTCGCTGGGCACTCCAGTTTCCTCCCACCATCCAAAGACATGCACTGATAGGTTAATTGGTTAATCTAAAACTGGCCATAGGTGTGAATGTGAGAGTGATTGTTTGTCTATGTATGTTCAGCCCTGCGATGAACTGGCGTCTCATACAGGGTGTACCCCGCCTTCGCCCATTGTAGCTGGATTAGGCCCCCAGTGACCCCCGCGACCCTAGTGAGGATAAAGCGGGTTCAGATAATGAATGAATAACAAAACGAAGGAAGGAAAAGAATAATTTAAGTCAAATGGACACAAGGACAGCTGTAGGACAAGTGTGTGTCCTTCTCTTACCTGTCCAGGTCTCTTGTCACCGGTCTTCTGGTTCTTGTGGGTCTTCTGCTCCTTAGGGGTGTCCTTCTTGGCTATGAAGGGCATACAATCTGGCAGCTGCATGAAGAACAGCTCCTCGGACCCGGACAGGCTGAGGTCCTGCAGCAGATTCACCAGAGACGACTCAGGTGGTCTGGGCTCGGTTCTGCTGCAGACGGCTGGACCGGGACCTCCAGGGGATGGGTGTCTGAGTGGAGGAGGAGGAGGGTTCTGTGGCCCGTGGACAACAGAACCATAGGCGCCTGAACAGAAGAGCAGAGACATGTGGACTGATGTGGTCTCAGATGCGGTCTTGAGGACAGCTAGTTGCTTGGAGCCCCGCCCACTAGGGGGCCGAAATATTGAGCAACAAAAATGGGCAATGACAACCTGCACCTGAACAGTGAAAAAAAGTGTATTATGGTATTATGGATTAATCATTATTAATTAAAATATTTTTTTTAAATGTTTTTTTTTGTTTTACATTTTTGTATTTTTTTATGTATTTATTATAATTTTTTTATTGTTATAAAAAAACACAAAAAAGTTTTAATTGTCATGTGTCCTCTCAATAATAGTATTATTATTTAATTACAATGAAAACACTATAAGTGTGATGTAGCCTGTTGTTTACTTATTTCCTCGTTTTTTATATATATATATATATATATATATATATATATATATATATATATATATATATATATATATATATATATATATAAAATGAAGCAAAGTTAACATTTTATATGAACTTTGCTTTATTCCAAAAGTACACTGTGAATTAGTACTTCAAATTTGCAGTATTTTCATTATTTAAAAGTGATTGTTGACGGTCCTGTTCTTCCAGGTTCATCTGTTGGACGTCACTTTAAGAACTTAACACATGTCTTTCTTCAGTTTTCATTTCAAGTGTCCTGGAAAATGTCCATTTTTTACAGCATGCACAGGTGGGGCGGGGCCCAAGAGACCCTAGCAACAACCCTGGTCAGATGTGGACTGTGATGGTTTCTGATGCGGTCTCTAATGTGGACTGTGATGGTTTCTGATGTAGTCTTTAATGTGGACTGTGATGGTTTCTGATGCGGTCTCTAATGTGGACTGTGATGGTTTCTGATGTAGTCTTTAATGTGGACTGTGATGGTTTCTGATGCGGTCTCTAATGTGGACTGTGATGGTTTCTGATGTGGTCTCTAATGTGGACTGTGATGGTTTCTGATGTAGTCTTTAATGTGGACTGTGATGGTTTCTGATGTAGTCTCCAATGTGGACTGTGATGGTTTTTGATGTGGTCTCTAATGTGGACTGTGATGGTTTCTGATGTGGTCCCTAATGTGGACTGTGATGGTTTCTGATGTGGTCCCTAATGTGGACTGTGATGGTTTCTGATGTGGTCCCTAATGTGGACTGTGATGGTTTCTGATGTGGTGTCTAATGTGGACTGTGCAGGAGGAGGCTCTTACAGGAGTATCTGCTCAGACCTGGACTCTTCATGAAGGCCTGGGACTGCGACAGCGGCAGCTGGATTGGTTTCAGCTTGGACTTGTTTTCCAGATCCAGGTCATCTATGAACTGAAGGAACCACAGTTAGGTTCAAACCTTCTGCAGTTTTAGGACCTGCGTCTGTTTCACTGCTCTACAGTTTTTTTTAGAAAATATCTTCAGACACTAAATGTGTTAAATTGTACATACTTTAACCAGATGAATCAGAAAACAAATGACTTCAGTGCTGGTTATCTCATGTTTTTAATATATATGATGGTGTGTTATTCCACATACACTATATTACCAACAGTATTGTCTCACCTCCTTGACTTACATATGAACTTAACATCCCAGTGTTAATCCATACAGTCATATGGGTTCACCCTCTACAGCTACAGTAGCTTCAACTCTTCTGGGAAGGTTTTCCACCAGGTTTAGGAGTGTGTTTATGGGACCATTCCTCCCAGAAGCATTAGTCAGATCACACACTGACGTTGGACTGAAGGCCTGGCTCTCAGTGTTTGCTCTAATTCATCCTAAAACTCTTCTGTGGAGTTGAGGTCAGGACTGTGTTCAGGACAGTCAAGTTCATCCACATCAAACTCTCTCACCTACGACTTTATGGACCTTACTTTATGCACGACTGTTAACACTAACTTGGCAGCATGAAAATATCCAAAGTCTGTCTCTCTCTCTGTCTCTCTCAGAATACAGAAATATCATATTAAACTCCATACATTAAAAATGGGATGTCACTTGAGTGTATTTCAACGCAGGTGAGTGAATACTTTATGGTTTATGTACATGTATACAATGGATTAGTAAATATTCCATGGGAAAGAACCTGTAAAGTGAATGGATCATAATGTCCAGACAGTGTTTTGAAGTAGACCTACACACAAGTGACTATGTATTAACCATTTATTACCCATTTATAAATGGGTTGTTCATTATGTATTAACCATTTGTTACCTATTTGTTAATGTCTTGTAAAGGTTCATACTAGTGTAAATGTAAAATTTTATTATTTTTAACCAACAGGTGCAGTGTTTACAACTGTTTCTTTGTTTACCTGTAAAGCATATATACAAACACTGCACCTGTTATTAAAAATAATAAAATTTTACATTTATCTTTGGAAGACACTAGTATGAACCTTTACAAGACATTAACAAATGGTTAATACATAATGAACAACTATTTATAAATGGGTAATAAATGGTTAATACATAGTCAATTGTGTGTAGGTATTATAAAGTGTTACTATATATATATATATATATATATATAATTTTTTGTGTGTGTGAAAGCACCTTTAGAGTGTACATTGAGTGTGTACCCACATCATCCCTGTGCAGTTTACTAAGGATCTCCTCCTCATCCTCCTCTGGCTCCTTCTTCACTAGTTTACAAACAGAAGAGGAGGCGGAGTCACGTACGTCAGCCACACCTCGACAACCTGAACAAACACAGGATAGAGATGTTCAGTCACTCATTCGTCCACATTAACCCTTTCATACGCGGTCTGGTTCCTCCGCATTAACCCGTTCATACCCGGTCTGCGGCTGCTGTCTGCTGGACCCTGTTCAAATATGGAGTGGGACTGGATGGTGGGCGGTCTTTCTTTCCTTCTCCCTCTCTTCTCTCTCCTCTTTTCTTCTCTCTCCGTTCTCTGTGGTTTTGATGTGGTTTGTATTTTTCCTTTTAACCTAAATAAAGTCACAGTATTAAAGTTCCTCTCGACCTTTAATGGTTGTTGAACTGAGCTCAGACATTTACTTACTCATCTTTGCTTTTTCTCACAGCGTGGACATTTGGCTCGAAGGTTTTCTAGCAAACACAGAACACACATAATTTAACTACACAACTGTACATTAAATATATTTAAGGTAGGGTGACCACATATCCGGATTTTGTCCCGACAGATTATTCTAAAACTGTACTGTCCGGACGTCTGTCGTGTGTCCTCAATTTTTACATTTCATCCTAAGGACCTAAGGACAAAATGTAAAAAGTGAGAACGTGTGACAGATGTCCAGCCTGGATGTATGGTTACCCTATTTAAGGGGATTTTTAGAAACACTAACTCTTCATATTCTACTTTGTTTTCCACTTTGGGCTGTTCTAGACGTTCCCTTTGATGGTTTTCATGGGCTACTGTGATTAGCTGACATAATCATCCATGAGAATTTGTTTTTTTTTCAGTTAATGTGTCGTTTTACTGTTCACTGCTAATTTCATTTTGGTCTCTGCCATCTCTAAGGTAGTGGAAACAGAATTTGCCTGCGACCGCCGCCAGAGACGAGTCATAGGTGTTCTGCCACAACACGGGTACAACCTGCACCTAGGCAGTCCACACTGGTGTTGTGCCACCATGGTTATTCCCACTCTGAATTGTTTCCCCTGGGGGTGGGAACATCATTTTTCACATATCTCAGCCTTCCATACATCTAAACCTCATTTATTTCCTCCCAAAAAGGGTGAGGGGTATTGTTTTTAAGTCGGTTTGTTTGTGTCTGAGGAGCTTTATGCCAAAACTACTCGACCAATTTCCATAAAAATGTCAGGAGGTGGTCCAAAATAGATCCCATTAAATTTTGGTGAATGTAAGTCAAAGGTCAATGTCACAGTCGGCAAAAATCTTTTCACAATCAGAGATAGGGCAAATCATGTAAAATGTGTGCAAGGGGGCAGGGTTTGTTGTGCTGGGTATCATCAAAAATAACTGGACCAATTTCTATGAAAATTTCAGGAAAGGTGTGAAGTGGTTCAGAATAGATCTCGTTATATTTTGGTAAATTTAGGTCAAATGTCACAGTCACCAAAAGTGTGTTTTTGCAATGATAAGTGATAGGGTATATCTGCACAAGTTTGTAGTGCTGGGCACCACTTGTTTATTTATTAGACTATTTATCAGGGACAATGTACAGAAAAATATTGACCTCCACAGAACAGGTCATATGTTTGTGCCAGGTTATAGCAAAAATGCTCATTTCCACCCACAGTACCTGGACAGGTTGATGTTAAAATGACTTTCAGGCCAATAAAATCCATGCATGGAGAAGACGTTATGAACACTCAGTCATTCATAAAAGTGGTCACAATCAGAACAGGCATCACTATAAACTGGAGAAGAAGAATGTAATAGTTTTAGTTAATTCTATAATTAAAGTATTTCGTGATGGACATTAATATTTCTCCCTCTGTCTTATTATTAATTCATTTATTGTTTATGATTATTACCTTGGGCTTCTTGTAGCCTCCCCCCAGCGTCATGTCTCTGGTTCTGAGGGACGGCAGTCTTCCGGGGGGGGCGGGGCTCGACAGACACCGGATGCGGCCGGGCAGGACTCTTCCAGTGTATAAACTCAGGCCAGTGTCCCCGCTGCCGATGCCGGAGGACCCGGGTCTGGGGTCTGCATCCCCGAAACCGCTCATGTCTGAACAGTTTTCATTTCAAATCCTTCACTATAAAAGCATGTATTTGTCCTTCTGCTATCTAAGAAACCAGAGTGAACTCCGCTTTTATTTTGGAAGGACACATCCGGTTGCAGTGAATCAAGTACAGGCGTTTTGATACGTTCCGTTACCGCGGTAATTCCGACTCCATCGGTGTTCTGCTCGGTTCTACTTGTGCCTGTGAGTCTAAAGCCCGTTAATACATCTGGAACACTCCCCTTCTGATGACCACCGGGGCCCAAACACGGTTCTTCTAAATGAAGTTAAACACCATCACTGCGGATCATTTTCCTCCATTTTGTTCCAGCTCGTGCATCAAAATGTGTCAGACACAAAAGCATAAACAAAAAACACAAAAGTCCGCCGTTTCCGGTGCTTCTCGGTTCTTCTACTTGGTCAGATTTGTGCTTCAGGTATCCTTGTAAATTCCAAACCCATTAATTAGCTAGTCTTCGGGAGTGTTAAAACCCAGTTGCTCGCGGGTTCGTGCATTTAAGTCCACTACCTACCGTGTTGTGACGTCACTACTAAAGCCTGACGAGTTACTTCCATCGGTTTCAGATGTTTGTTTTTTTTAATCGGCTTTAGGCTTTGTTCCCCAACAGTGCCTTTACCTCCGTCTCCCAGTGTTTATGTGGATGTTATAGTGGTAATGTAGAGCAGAGTCCACCAGGGGGCGGAGTCGGGCTTCACACTGGAAAATACGGAAGTAAGTCTTCATGTATATACCTCCACAATAAAGTGTGTTTTTATTTATTTATTTATTTGTTGGTTTAAAAAAAAAATGAAACAATAAATGGACCGGTCTACAAATAAAATCCCAACAGAATAAAAGCAAAAAGTAAATACACTGCTCTACAAGTCAAATACCTCCACAATAAAAGTCAAATAAAAGAAAACACTGGTCTACAAGTCAAATACCTCCTCAATAAATGTACAAAAAAGCCCCTAAACATTAGTCTACAAATCAAATGCCACCAGAATTAAAGTAAAAAGTAAATACACTGGTCTACAAGTCAAATACTTCCTCAATACCCCCCCCCCCCCCCCCCCCACACACACACACACACACACACAAAACCCAACAACAAAACAACATTCCTCTAGTAGTCAAATACAACGAGAATTTAAAAACAAACCAACAAATGCACTGGTCTAAAAGTAACATTCCTCCACAATAAAAGTAATAAATAAACAAACAAACAAATATATACTGTACAGTACGTTGGTCTACAAGTCAAATATCACCAGAATAAAAGTACAAAATACATATACTAGACTACAAGTCAAATACTTCCTTCAATAAAAGTAAAAAAAAAAATGCATTAATCTAAAAGTGAAATACCTCCACAATAAAAGTACATAAATAAATAAATGCACTAGTCTACAATTCAAATACCACCAGAATCAAAGTACTAAATATAGTCTCTGGTCTATAAGTCAACTCTACCTCAACAATAAAAGTAAAAAAATTAAATATACCGGTGTACAAGTAAAATACATGCAGTTGGAGATATTAGGGCAATAAAAGTAAAAAGATAAAAATAAACACACTAGTCTACAAGTGAGATACCACTAGAATAAAACTAAAAATACATACAATGGTCTAGAAGACAAATACCTTCAGAATAGAAGTAGTAAACATTTATTAGGTTAGAGAAGGCTCAGATATACACGTCTGCTCTCCTCGAAGGACAGAAAAAAAATGGTTTTCAAAATAAAAGACATGTACAGTATCACCCGGTATATATGTATATATATATATATATATATATATATATATAAATATATGTATATATATATATATATATATATATATATATATCTACGTATGACATCACCATATTGCCTATTAATGCGTACCGCCATTTTAAGAGGGGAAAACAACAGCGTAGCAACACTTGACAGATAGCTGTGTTACAATGTCCTACGACTATTTTGATAAACTTCTGCCCTCCGCAAAAGACTGGTATGAACGGAAATTAGCAGGGATCAACTGGAAAACTGTCCATATAAGGTTCTTGGTGAAATGATGTGCCCTAATATTGAGTGGCCAGCCATCTACGACTATCTTGTTGAAAGTAATATATAATATATATACAAGAAAAAATGTGAATTTATAAGAGCCTGGAAGCATATGTTTTTTGTGAGGTAGGTTACATACATTTATTTGACATTCTTCTTTGCCCCTCACTCACCCAGCCTCCATAGCAGTCCACTATTTTAGTTTTACTTAATTATCATTATTCTTTTTACAATTTATAAAAATAATTGTATTTATTAGGGCAGGCTCTCCAGTCTTTTCTCACTCTCATTTTATCATCTCTAGGGGCCTATGTGTATGTAGGCCTATTTAATTTCTATTAATAAAAAACTATAATTTATGTTGCTTTTTTCAGTCAGTAATATGAATATAAAATAAATAATATAAAATATAAATATGGCTCATAAATAAAAATCAAATAAAGATTAAAAAACCCTGAAGAAAATTGTTTTGTCATTCATTTTAGGTTAGGCCTAGCAGGTAACTTTTTAGCTGGTGTTAGAAGAAATAGACATAATAGCTACTAGCTAGGAGATATTCTTTTCAGCGCCCGAAGCCATGCTTTTTCACCCTTTTCTGTCGGTACGCGGAAAAAGACAGCTTCTCTTACATCCAAGCATGGTTATTGCACAGGATTTTACACAAAGTTTTAAGCATGCGGGACAGTGCAGTGTTGTTCATGCAGTGGTTGCTACGCTGTTGTTATCCCCTTTTAAAATGGCGACGCTCGTTACTTGGTGAAGTGACGTCACCACAAAGCTATGTATATACAGTATACATGTGTGTGTGTGTAAAAGAAAATGATATTCTGTGTATGAATATTACAAAGGCTATAACTATTTGATTGATTGTTTCTGAGGTTTTTTTTTTTTACACATTATTGCTGTTTTAACACCACTTTTACATGGAACAGAAAGGAGTGAACATCAGCTGAATTTCACTATAACTTTGAATTCTATGAGATTCATCTGTATCTGTGTGTGTCAGGCTCAAAATACCTAGAGTCAGAGAAAAACACAAAGAACACACAGGAGGTCAGGTCTTTAACTCACTCTGAGTCTGAAGGTGCTCCGCCTATACCCTCCTCCTTTTATTGTATTTACAATTCCCTAGTTATAAGATGGGGGTGGTCACTCTAAGGGTTATGTATTCGTCATATAATTAGAACATCAATGCATATTTCTTCTTTCTGTCATCTGGTCCACATGTGTAGCTTTTTCGTGAATTTCGATTTCAATCCAAGGACTGGAAATCTGGGGCTCCAGATGCGGTCAAGTTTCTCCAAGGCAATGGTTCAGTTGGAAGAACGGGTTGTCCATTAACTGAAGGGTTGGTGGGTCAAATCCCGCTCTGTCCTCGTCAGTCCATTGTGTCCTTGGGCAAGACTCTTCACTCTCTTTGCCTCCAGTGCCACTCACACTGGTGTATGAATATTCGGTGGCGGTTAGAGGAATCGTAGCTTCTGTCATTCTACCCCAGGGTAACTGTAGCTACAAATGTAGTTTACCACCACCAGACGGAGAATGTAAGAGTGAATGAATAATGGATCAATATTGTACAGCGCTTCGGTTGCTTGAAAAATGCAATAGAAATCTAATCCATTGTTATTATTACTGTATTTTCTGCAACAAAACACATAGAAAAAAAGTTCCCTGCTCACAAATAGCACAAAAAAAACTTCTCCCTGATTGCAAAGATTATACAGTCATACCTCAACTTATGAAAGACCTAGCTAATGAATAATCCAAGTTATGAAAAACCTTTATGTAAATTTTTCGTCTCTGAATTTGAAAGAAAATTCAAAACCGAAACCCCGAGATGTAAATACATACGTAGAATCCCATTGGCTATGAGGGAGCTACCCATGATGGTTTTCGTGACCTTTGACCCTCATTCATCACAGAGTTCCAACACGTGTGAAGGACAGAGTTACTGCTGTTTTGCGAGTTTTCCCAGTGTGTTCATTGAAACTTCATTGCAGTTTCAATTAATATTCTTTATTCATCATGAGCCCAAAGAAAGTGTTTCCTGGTGCGAATGAAAAGAAGAAGCGGGCTGTGTTATCAATAGAAGTGAAACAGGAGATGATAAAAAAAAGGAAGAGGCAGCCATCATTCCATCAGCACCAATAAAAGACATGCTGGACAAATTTCACAAACTTTCCAAATTCATGGAAAAGAACAATGTTAAGAAGGTGAAAGTGCCAATTCAAACAACCACAATGGTATGTAAATGATTTGCATGTGTTGTTCATTTTAAGGGTTTAATATTTAACGTTCAGTCAGTGAAGCAAAATTTCCCCACTGAGACCAATAAATCAAATCTAAAATAAAAATTTTCTTTTACTTTTAACACATATTTCATACAAAATGTGCATACTTTTATAAGTTTTTTGAAGGGTAGTATTGGTGGCTTTGGAACAAATCAGGCCTTTTACATGTAAAATGTGACTATGTATGAAAAATTCATGGTACGAAACCACTTATGGAACGAATTAATTTCGTAAGTTGAGGTACCACTGTATCATGATTAACACAAGAAAAGCATGAATGTGATAACTTTATGTACATTTATTCTAACAATATATTTATACAGAATCCATTATGTGTGTTACATTAGGACAGACTTAGAACAGACACTTTCACTTATCTGTTGCTCACAGACTTTGAGCACTGGGCCATTGGAGGTTTATGTATTTATGGGTCTGTTAGAGGGAGGAGGAGGAGGAGAAGAAGAAGAAGACGTGTACTATGTTATTAAGATCCAATAGTACTTTTTAAAATCAGTAATAGGAGAATTTATTGAATGAATTCCATTTAATGACTGAACTACAAAATGTTGTGAACTGGACAAAAAAGCAATAGTGTGATTTTTATTGAAATAAGTGAAGTACTGTGAGAAAGTCTGGATCACAGAACAATAGAGGGGTGGTGCTGTCTGTAGGATGTGTCAGGTTGGGTGATGTCATCTGTAGGATGTGTCAGGAGGGGTGGTGCCATCTGTAGGATGTGTCAGGAGGGATGGTGCTGTCTGTAGGATGTGTCAGGTTGGGTGATGTCATCTGTAGGATGTGTCAGGAGGGGTGGTGCCGTCTGTAGGATGTGTCAGGAGGGGTGGTGCCGTCTGTAGGATGTGTCAGGTGGGGTGGTGCCGTCTGTAGGATGTGTCAGGAGGGGTGGTGCCGTCTGTAGGATGTGTCAGGAGGGGTGGTGTCGTCTGTAGGATGTGTCAGGTGGGGTGGTGCCATCTGTAGGATGTGTCAGGAGGGGTGGTGCCGTCTGTAGGATGTGTCAGGTGGGGTGGTGCCATCTGTAGGATGTGTCAGGTGGGGTGGTGCCGTCTGTAGGATGTGTCAGGAGGGGTGGTGCCGTCTGTAGGATGTGTCAGGTGGGGTGGTGCCGTCTGTAGGATGTGTCAGGAGGGGTGGTGCCGTCTGTAGGATGTGTCAGGTGGGGTGGTGCCGTCTGTAGGATGTGTCAGGAGGGGTGGTGCCGTCTGTAGGATGTGTCAGGTGGGGTGGTGCCTTCTGTAGGATGTGTCAGGAGTGGATCACATTCAGACGTAACTATTCTCTGGTCCGTTTGCATCTTTTGTAGAGAAAAGCCACGATGAACAGGAGCAGCAGTGAGCCTATGACCACAGACAGAGCCACCACCAGACCTGCACAGGAACACACGTATGAACCTGTCAACCAGAACCATGACCCAATATACAGAGGAGGATGGTTCATGTCTGCAGAACCAGGACCAGGTCTATGTACATGGAACCAACCAGGACCTGTTCTATAGGTGGAACCAAACAAGACTTGTTCTATAGGTAGAACCAAACAAGACCTGTTCTATAGATCCATTCATCCACTAATACTTTTTCCAGAATGGTAACACTTACCGTTTCCTGCTGTGTTTGTTTTCTGGGCCAGCATGATTTTGGTTTTGTCCAAGTGTCCATCGTGGATCTCTGGGTTTATTCCAAGTAGGTGGCACATAAGTGGGTAAAGGTCCACCATGTCAAAGGGATCCACTTGGAGGTTCTCCAGGAAATCTGGCCCCACAGCTCTGAAGAAGCCCTTCATGTCCATGATCTGATTGTCAAAACCATGGTCTCCTTTGAGGTAGTGCAGCGGTAAAATCTGTATGGACCCAAACATGAACCAGGACAAACATGTGAGTGTCCATCAGTAAAAAAAGGATCTAAATAAAAAAGTAAAAACTTGGTACTTTCGCACTAGTACCAACTCGACTCAACTTGCTGTAATTTAATTCATGTCAAAGTTAATCTGGTTGCTATTATAATACTGGCATTTCCACTATCATTGGTACTGTTTACATGACAGTTTTTATTCCTGTTTAATTCAGAATAAAGGTTAATTCCTCTTTAAGATGACAATGTAAACACCTAATTCCAGTTGAAAATGATAATTCTGAATTAAACTTAACTCTGAATAAAGTCATTGGTTTATTCCCGATCTTAATTCCGAATTTGATAATTTCTCTGACATATACACAGTTAATTCTACATTAACATTATTCCTGTCGTTCTGTACATGTGCCTGGCTTAATCGCAACGATACACATATTCCACACTGTTAGTTTGTTGATTCCTATGGTCGATTGGGTTGAGCTGCTGCTTCGTAATTTAAAAAAAAATAAATGTAAAAATCACATGTAGTATCTGGTCTAACATGTTAATAGTTGACAAACGCAGAACACGAAGTGGATGCAATCAATTCCTTCCAGTAGACATCCAACCATTAAGTGGGGCATTCTGTCCAATCAGTACCCTCTGTACCCTCAGCTCTGAAAGCTGAATTAACTACAGTGGAATACACCCAATTCCCATGTAAACCTTTATTCCGAATTAGCATATGCACGTAAACACAAAGGAAATAGCTTTACTTTTTAATTGTTTTTTTCCAAATAAACTATTTGGAATAAAAAAAACCCAAAGTAAATGTAGCATTTGTTTCACACAAACTGTTTTAAAGGTGTCATTCCACTGTAAACCACTTTTCCACGCTTCTTTTGGAATCTGATGGGTCACCCAGACTTACCAACACAGGCTCCTTTGACAGTGGTTTGTCACCTCCACTGGCTGCATACTGCATTCACAGAAAACAATGAAAGGAACGAGGGACCCAGAAAAAGCTGGTCCATCTGATGTCAGATGGACTTTACTATCACCCACGTGGGGTTAAACCCGCCCCCCATTACAGCGAATCTGAAATAGCATTAGCATTAGCATCTATATGAGAAGACGGAGCCACAGTAGCTGCTGCAAAAACTTGAAAAAAACGACGGATCAAACTGGTTCATGTGCTCTCTGTGGAAAAGCCTCGTTTTTTTCACTGCACATTTTCAGAACAACCAATGGCACAAAACCTACCTGGATGCTACTCTGGTAAAGGTAAACACACATAGAGCGAGAAGGGAGGGGGGAGTGTTCCTTCACGCCATCTGAGCCAATCAGAGACGCCTTGTCACCTCGTCATGGACATGTATGAGAAAGTACCGGTAAACTATGTTGTTCGACCTCAAGTCATTTTTCTACCGTGAAAAAACAGCTGGAGACATAATTAACATTAATTATTAATTAATTAATTAACAAAATTAAACGCAACTAATATAGATTAAAAATCAATATTCAATCATGATTACCCTTTGATTAATCTGATTTAAACATTATAATCATTTGACAGCACTAATTATTATTATTTGACATATATTGTAATTCTTTGTGTCGTTTCTTATTCTCTTTGTTATTTACGATGCGCAAATAAAGAAATTAAAGTTTAAACATCTGCTCTTCATTTCACAGAAGCTTTGTGTGAAGGTTATAACTTCTCACCCCATTGACGATGTATCCAGTATCAGCGATCAGGATGAGGGGCAGCAGTCGAGGATGGGAACTGTAGTGAAGTCGAGCTGGAACCTCCTCCTTTTTATAGACGTGAAGGTGAGGATGTGCTCCCTTCAGAACCTCGTAGACCTTCTCCAGCTGTCCCTCCTTAGGCAGCAGCATGCCGACAGGACCGTAATCCAACAGCTGGAACTGGATGTCGCTGAAACTGAAACCAGGGATCTTGGACAGAAGGATCTCCTGGACTAGGCCACCCCGCAGGATGGTGGTCATACCGTGGTCCGTGGTCATGATGATGTTGAGTCGATCGCTGAGGCCATGGTCCTGGACTGTGTCCCGGATGTAGCCCACGGTCCGGTCCACCTGCTGGACCATCTCCTTAAGCTTTGGAGAATCAGGGCCATACGTATGCCCTGTCACATCTGGTTCACCAAAGTACAAGGAAACAAAGTCCAGGTCCTGTTGGTGGAACCAGTCTCCAATGACCTTCTGGATGTTTATCCTCCATTCGGTCTCATTGGAGTAATCGTAGTGCATGGGTTCCACCTGCTTCACCTGGACTGTCTCTCCTCTGTAGGTGGCTGCAGTTCCAGGGAAATGAAGGGATCCTGTTTTTAGACCCTGAAAGAAGAACGAAAGCAAGATGTTGATCTGAAGACCACTGAAAGAAGAACCTGAAATAAGAAATAGTTTGGATGGTTTGGAAAATGGACATTTCAGGTTTGGTCCAATAAAAATGCATCATGTTCTTCTGTGGACCTTCTGTATTTATTTGTGGATCTGAGCCGTGTTCTTCTTTGGACCCTCTAGACCTTTTGTATCTGGCCTTTTGTACCTGTTCAGTATTTTTTTGTGTCGTTGTATACATGTTTCAGTATGTCTCAGTCTTATTTTTATTGTATAATTTTATAGTTTATACACAGTGTTTTGTTTTGTTTTGCACTTTAAAAACCAGCTGCGAAACAGAACTGAAATTTTCTTCCTTACATGTGGTGTGAGAGCAGACAGACAGGCAGATGTGGTGTGAGAACAGATAGACAGATGTGGTGTGAGAACAGACAGGCAGGTGTGATGTGAGAACAGACAGGCAGGTGTGATGTGAGAACAGACAGACAGATGTGGTATGAGAACAGACAGACAGATGTGGTGTGAGAACAGACAGATGTGGTGTGAGAAGAGACAGGCAGGTGTAATGTGAGAACAGACAGACAGATGTGGTGTGAGAGCAGACAGACAGATGTGGTATGAGAACAGACAGACAGATGTGGTGTGAGAACAGACAGATGTGGTGTGAGAACAGATAGACAGACAGATGTGGTATGAGAACAGATAGACAGACAGACAGATGTGGTGTGAGAACAGATAGACAGACAGATGTGGTGTGAGAACAGATAGACAGACAGACAGACAGATGTGGTGTGAGAACAGATAGACAGACAGATGTGGTATGAGAACAGACAGACAGACGTGGTGTGAGAACAGACAGATGTGGTATGAGAACAGACAGACAGACAGATGTGGTGTGAGAACAGATAGACAGACAGATGTGGTGTGAGAACAGACAGACAGGTGTGGTGTGAGAACAGACAGACAGCTGTGGTCTGAGAACAGACAGACAGATGTGGTGTGAGAACAGACAGACAGACACGTGAGAACAGACAGACATATAGGCAGACATATGTTTTGTGAGAAGAGACAGACAGATGTGTGAGCACAGACAGACATGCGGTGTGAGAGCAGACAGACAGGTGTGGTGGTAGTGAACCTGTCTCTGGGCTGTGATCCAGAGGGGCAGGCTGCCGTTGTCCCAGTACGAGTCCACAAACTGGGTCTGATAGTATGGTTTCTTCTCCTGCGTGGTCGTGTTGAACCACATGTTGTGGATGACTCCATGATTATCAACATGACGCCCTGATGGAAGAATCCAACACACACACACACACACACACACACGCACACACACACACACACACACACACACACACACACACACACACACACAGTTCCAACTGAATGAACACAGGCCAGCTGTGGTGAACCCTGGGACTGATGGTCAGACCCTGGAAATTCTCCTTTACTAAAATGGCTGTATAGTTTGGACATATACAAACACTGATTTGGCTCAAATTTGACTCAGTTGTCAGTCTCCCAGTCTCACACAACATTTCAAATAAGTCACTCTATAGTGCCCCCTACATATTTATACAAAAGCGTGTGTTTCTGGCTGAATATCACGGTGCAACGTCGTCTCACAGTCAGCTGTAGACGGTGGTCACTAGTGTTGCGCGGGCTACCCACTGGCCAGCGGATATCCGCGGGTGACCCGCGAGTCGGGCGGGCTGGGTCGCAGTATTAATACATATTGCGGATGCGGGTGGGGCGGGTCAGGGACGATCAATACCCGCTGAGGTGTGGTGTGTGTGTGTGTGTGTGTGTGTGTGTGTGTGTGTGCGTGCGTGCGTGCTCGGCTCACGCATGTGCAAGCCCGTCAGTTCCTGTTTTGAATGCTTTTTTATCCCAACTTTTTGTTATTTGTTATTAGCGCCAAATCTCCCTGAACACTCAGAGATAAGAGTGAAAATGTCGGACTTGATCAGGGAGAAGATTAAAACAGGTGATGCGAAGGTTGTACGGAAACGTTGTATGTGTTGGCTTTATAGAGTGATGATG
The DNA here is from genome assembly GCA_020466265.1 of Siphamia tubifer. Lineage (NCBI taxonomy): Eukaryota > Metazoa > Chordata > Actinopteri > Kurtiformes > Apogonidae > Siphamia > Siphamia tubifer. The sequence goes on along the minus strand of CM035801.1, from coordinate 12,084,264 downwards.
TGGGTGGAGTCTATTTTATGTGCTGGAGTGCATATTGAGATGTTAGAAAGGAGGCAAAAATTATGCTTCATGACTTTTAACATTAGAAGCGCAAGGTAAAGATGCTGCGAATGTACTATGTGAGATTAGAGCCAAATTTAAGCTTGCGGTTGATAGCGGGCGGGTTGGGTTTATTGATACGTGACATCATGCGGGTTGGGCGGGGCGGGCCTAGCCACGTCTTGGGCTTGAGCGGGGCGGATTTCTGTAAAACCCCCTAACCTATCACTAGTGGTCACACACGGTTGCAAGGGACTGCTGACAGTTTTAATTTGTTTTCTGATTCATCTGATTAAAGCTTTGTAAGATTTAACACATTTCATATCTGAAGAAGATACTGTAGATCAGTGTCACTGATATATATTAGAACATTTGTCTAGACAGGATATGATAATATCATATGTGATCATTGTGGACATGTGGATTAACAGTTGTAAAAATATATTTTTTTTATCTCACAAAGATAATTTACGCACCTTTAAAACGCTGTATAATATTCTGTCATCAGACTAGCATGTGACCTGGGGAACCACAGCTTAAACATACATGGTAGTTTTTAATTCTGGGAGGAAAAGACTAATGAAAAAGATGTGTGTCTATATTTTCTAAGTAGTGAAATAAAAATAATTTGGTAAATCACTCTTTAAAATGTAAGTGAGGTTCCAGATGGGTAGTAGCCTAGGATCTAGTCTGTCCCCAGTGGCCGCAAATGGTATTTGCTACGGGGAGACAGACTAGACAGCCTCGGATCTGAAAATCCAAAATGGACCGGACCAATCAAATCGCGAGGGGCGGGATTGGAGCCCGCCCTGCCTCATGACGACACAAATACGACACGTAATGTTGTAGTCGCAGAGACGTAGCAGCTAGCACACATTGCCGTAACACCAGTTGCTAGCTGCTAGACAACATGGCTCATCACCAGGAACAACCATTCGAGCTGGCTTTGGCAGCAACGCTAGGGGATTGGGAATACGAGCAGCACAACTTGGCAAAGGCGACCCGGAGGAGATCCGAAGCGGCCGGTGCCAAATAGTGTACGGGAGTCCTAGCTAAGCTGCTGCACTCGTTTTGAGACTACATTCTGGTGTGTTCTTCCGGTGACGCTGTCTACGAAATCCATGTTCATCGCTCTGATTGGTTGGCTCTGACTGGTTACCCATCCAATACCGTGGCGTTGTGTAAAGAGAAAATTTGACAGACAGCGGTTATCCCGCCCACAAATTCGCCTTGACTTTCTAGCAAATACCATTTGCGGCCACTGGGGACAGTCTAGATCCTAGGCTAGATGAGTAGCATAGAGGCACTGCACCTGCTTGTTAGAGCCATGCTCCCAGCTTGGGGGGGGTCACTGCCCCTCCTTCCCAATTACTACTGGTACCACTGTATATATGCTTAGAGCCCCCTGGTGGTTCAGCCTGAGGAAAATTATGAAATCATGTGTTTATTACATTCCTTATAATTTGCTTTAAAAATTCAACATAGGAGATAAATAAAATAAAATGCAATAAGCTGTGGCTGGTGTTTTTGTAGCATTATTAGCTCATATTCATTAGACTACACTGTTCCACTGTTAGTGTTGTAGTCCAGTGGTCCCCAACCTTTTTATTACCGTGGACCGGTCAACGAGGGTTAGATTGTTTATATCGGATATCAGTCGCAAAAATATATATATATCAAGTGACAGAGATATAATCTGGTAATTTTTCAAAATAAAGGATTGTTCAGACTCAGAAAATAAATGTGAGAAAAATAATCAGTTAAATATTAGGTGGCCAGCGGCCCGGTACCAATTGGTCCGCAGCCCCGGCGTTGGGGACCACTGTTGTAGTGGACTCACCTGGCATTGCTGTTAGCAAGAGTAGTAAACAAAACTAACTCTGTAATGACAATGAAAATAAGTTATTATTGTTTTCCTTGTATTACATTTTTTTCTATCAGTTCAATTTTTCAAAGTGGCTGAACTTAAATGTTTAATTTTAACTGTAGCCTGTTTTACTCATTAAGTCTAATCAATTGTGGCATCTTAGTCACCCATTTAAAAGGGTTTAGGAGTGTCTTCATCTTAGTTTGTCAAACTAGGGGCCCCCAAACACCATCTTGCTTAGGGCCCTTACGAAGCTAACAACGGCCCTGGTGCTCTTACCTGTGATCATGGTAAAGTGGGAGGGGCTAGTGATGGTGATGAACGATGGAGTAACGTATGTGGCCTTCACTCCGTCCTGGGCCATCCTGTCCAGGTTTGGGGTGTCCACCAGTCGATCATAGTCCCAGCGGAAACCATCAAAGGAAATGAGCAGGAGTTTATTCCTGGATGAGCCCCTGGAGGCCAGTGAGTGGTGCGCAGGTGCGGGGGCACAGGGCGGGCAGCCAATGAGGACCAAGAACACTAAGAACAGCATCTGCACGGTAGGATGGATGCACCTGGTATCACTCCAAAAGCTCTTGGTTTTTCCACTGCAGCTCTGGCTCCTACAGGATCTGAGTCGGACTGGAGCAGTGACACAGTCCTGCTGTGGTCCTGACCAGCATCAGTTCACTCTTATCTGTCCAGGTTTACACTTTTATTAGTGGCTCTCACTGATATGACAACTCTACTATTGGGCACAAACTCCAGTGAACTTCAATCAGGTTCAAATGACTGGATGACTTTGCTTTGTTTGCTTTAGTCTGTTTATTTGACATATGTGTTAGATTACATCATGCTAATGCGAATAGAATCATGCTAATGTTAGTTTTTGTTGAACGGTAATTATTAGGGCTGTCAAAATTAACGCTTTAACTCAGATTCAACCATTCATTCATGATTAATTTGATTAAAATATTAATACAATTAAAAAGAACAGTTGTGTACACGTATTTAGTTATTTTATATACATACAAACATGCATACATACACACACACATGTATGTATGTATGTATGTATGTATGTATGTATGTATGTATGTATGTATGTATGTATGTATGTATTTATGTATTTATGTATGTATGTATGTATGTATGTATGTATGTATGTATGTATGTATGTATGTATGTATGTATGTATGTATGTATGTATGTATTTATGTATTTATGTATGTATGTATGTATGTATGTATGTATGTATGTATGTATGTATGTATGTATGTATGTATGTATGTATGTATGCATACATATACATATATACTAACAGGTACTAATATATACTAACAGGAACTAACCATTACTAACAGGTACTAATATATACCAACAGTTACTAACAGATACTAACATATACTAAGAGTTACTAACAGGTATATGTATGTATGTATGTATGTATGTATGTATGTATGAACGTACCCACGCACGCACGCGTACCTGTGGCATGCCTGTGCTGAGTACCAGAGGGGATGACGTTTTGTGGCACAGTAACTGTTAGCACCTGTTAGTAATGGTTAGTTCCTGTTAGTATATATTAGTACCTGTTAGTAACTCTTAGTATATGTTAGTATCTGTTAGTAACTGTTAGTACCTCTTAGCAATGGTTAGTACCTGTTAGTAAGTGTTAGTAAGTGTTAGTACCTGTTAGTAAGTGTTAGTACATGTTAGTAAGTGTTAGTACCTGTTAGTATAAGTTAGTATCTGTTAGTAAGTGTTAGTACATGTTAGTATAAGTTAGTATCTGTTAGTACCTGTTAGCAACTGTTAGTACCTATTAGTATATGTTACTGGCTGTTAATAACTGTTAGTGCCTGTTTATATATGTTAGTAACTGTTAGTAACTGTTAGTATCTGTTTGGACCTGTTCCTCAGTCTCCACACAGACTCAGGTTAAACTTTAACTTGTTCAAGTTCATATTTAAATGTGTCCTTTGACTTTCCTTAATAATTAAACCAGTTTAATGGAACGAGCACATGCTGTTTACAAAGTCTATCTACTTCTCCTGAACATCATTAGGTTTTATTCATTAAATGTAGACACAGTTTACGTCACTAACAGTTCAAAGTCGTCCAGTATTTAGTCTTTTCCTGTAGTTAAATCACTTAAACACAGCTGTTCCTTTTTCTGTCTCAGTGTCTCCATCTACTGGTCACATGTGTTCACTGCACACGACACCATCTGGAACAGAGGTCTTCAACCCTGGTCCTCTGACCTGCATGTTTCACATGTCACCCTGACATGTGTTGGAGCAGGGTGAGTCTAGGACAGGGGTGTCAAACTGTGGTCCTCGAGGGCCAGTGTCCTGCATGTTTTAGATGTTTCCCTTTTCCACATGAGTCACTTAACCCTTTAACTCCTGAGACTTTATCAGTCCCAAAGTAAAAAAAAAAGAAGAATAAACAAAAAAAAATAATGAGTAACATGAACAAAGTAAGACACAAACGGAACAAAATCTAAGAAAAATAATCACATTTAAAAGAACTAAATGCCAAAAAATAAACAAAATGAGCAACAAAATGAACAAAAGCTAATAAATATTTACAAAATTAAAAAAAAAAAAAATTACTAAAAAACAAAAATAATATTGATATTTGGTCCCAGCAGTTTTAATTTAGCCTTTAAAAAAAAAAAACCCTAACCTTTTTGACACCTGCTCCATGAACAAAATGCAGTTGAACCACTGTAAAAATAAAATCAAAGGAAAACAGTTGAATTTTTCTGAATATTTAAACTAAATCATTCATTCAGAATACATCAGTACTGACACTTAAGACTCAATTATCAGCTCTTCATCATCTCTGCACAAGACTAATAATGATGGAATGGTTTCCACGTGTAAACATCTAAAACATCCAGGACACCGGCCCTCGAGGACTGGAGTTTGACACCCCTGTTTTAGATGTTTCCCTTTTGCCATCACACCTAGAAACCATTCCATCATTATCAGTCTTCTGCAGAGATGATGATAAGGAGCTGATTATTAACTGATACCTTCTGAATGGATGGTTTAATGTAAATATTCAGAAAAAAAATCAACCATTCTTCTTTCTTTTCCTTTTTTATGTTCATAGAACATGTGTCAAAATACAACTGATTTAGAAAATGTCAATACTAGTTATTTTTTTTAAGTAAATTGTTTGCAAATTGTCCCATGTTATTTATAATTTTGTAAATATTTATTAGTTTTTGTTCATTTTGTTGCTCGTTGTTTATTTTTCTACATGTTGCTTTTTATTTTATAATTTTTTCTTTAATTTTGCTCCATTTGTGTCTCACTTTCTTCATGTTACTAATTATTTTGTCAGTTTTATTATTCACTTTTGTTCATTCCATTGAGGACTATAGCCATGTTTGTTCATTTTGTTGCTTATTTTAATTCTTTTTACTGTGTAACCGCTAAAGTTTCAGGAGTTAAAGGGTTAAACTGAATCACATGGAAAAGGGAAATATCTAAAACATGTAGGACACCGGCCCTCGAGGACTGGATTTGGACACCTATGGTCTAGACCAGTGCTTCCCAATACACTATCCTGCATGTTTTAGACCACAGGTGTCAAACTAACAAAATAATTGGTAACATGAGCAAAGTAAGACACAAATGGCAGAAAATCAAAGAAAAATACTACAATAAAAAACGAATAAACTAATAAATATTTACAAAAGTGACAAATAATGTGAAAAATTTTGAAAAAAAAAATACTAAAGAAGAAAACTACTATTGAAATTTGGTCCTAGCAATTTGAATTTTGTCTTTAAATTTTTTTTTAAATAAAATAAAAATAAAAAAAATCTTGCTTTTTAGCACTCTTTCCATGCACAAAACTAAAAGGAAAATGGTTGAATTTTTCTGAATATTTAAACTAAATCATCCATTCAGAATGCATCATCCCTGACACATAAAGAGTTAATAAACATCTCCTCATCAGACTGATCGTGATGCAATGGCCTTCAGGTGTAATGGAAGAGGGAAACATCTAAAACATCCAGGACCCCGGCCCTTGAGGACCGCAGTTTGACACCCCTGATTTAGATGTTTCTCTCTCCAACCACACTTGATTCAAATAATCAGCCTATCATCCAGCTCTACTGAAGAATGATAATAACTGTCAGGTGTGTTCAAAGAGGGAAACATCTAAAACATGCAGGATTGTGTGACCTGAGGACCAGGGTTGGGAAACACTGGTCTAGAATATGCACGACAGAGGGGCCCGAGGACCAGTGTTGAAGACCCCTAATATGGAGGAAGGGTATGGTGTTTCAAAGAAGATTTTTAAAAGTCTCATCATCTGAACCCACTTCATCCTCACTAGGGTCACAGGGGGCTTAATCCAGCTCCAATGGGTGAAGGCGGGGTACACCCTGTATGAGTCTTCAGTTCATCTCAGGGCTGAACATATATAGACAAACAATCACTGTCACATTCACACCTATGGACAATTTAGATTAACCAATTAACCTATCAGTGCATGTGTTTGGATGGTGGGAGGAAACTGGAGAAAACATGTAAACTCCACACAGAAAGGCCTGGTGTGGGAATAGAACCAGGAACCTTCTGTCTGTGAGACACAAGTGCTAACCACTGCACCACTGTGCCGCCAAAAAAAGATAAAAAGATAAAAAAAAAATAAAACTACAAATGAAAAAAATGCACAGATGGTGTAAAATATTTGCCTTCACATCTTTCTCTGTTTCAGTTGTTGTCTTTTTCCTTTATTACAACTTCAGCCTTTTTATTTGTGCTCCCTGATTTTTTTGATTGTGCTTTTGACACAAACTTGGCTGATGGGGGCGGGGTTAGGGTTAGGGTTAGGGTTTCGTAATTAATATTTTGTTATGTATTAATTAATTCAGTTTTTATTTTTATTTTAATTTAATTTAATTTAATTGTCAAATTATTATTGTTAATATTATTGTTATTATATTATATTTCATTTTTATTTAAAAAGATGCATTCTTCAGTACATGTTTTTTCCAGTAGGTGTCAGTGTTAAACCTACAGATACAGTATCACTGTGTGTGTGTGTGTGTGTGTGTGTGTGTGGTTCCTCAGCTCATTGTCAGGTTAACTCCACCCTCTTCTCTTTAATCCATCCCATAAAAACCATAAACATATTGACTTTGTGTTCAGTTTCATTCAGACACATGTTTGAGAATCTTCTTTTTCATAATTTGGAAAAAAATAAAGTAGTTTGAAAATGTCACGTGTGTCATCTCTGATGTTTACAGAGTTATCAATCGTCTTTGTGTGGAATATTGTTGACCATGTAAGGAACCCTAAATATATTATTAGTAAAGTGAAAGTGAAAAATGGACGTAGAACCTTCTGATTCCTCTGGTCCACCAGTTCTATGTCCACCTCACAGGTTTGACTGATGATCTAAAACCAGAGGTGGTAAAAGTACTCACATTCTGTACTTAAGTAGAAGTACAGTGACTGGTACTCTGGTAAAAGTAGAAGTACCGATTCAACTCCTATACTGAAGTAAAAGTAAAAAAAAGTACAACTTCACAATTGTACAAAAGTAAAACTGCATTTTTTTTTTTTTGCCATGAATGCAGTAATACTTATTTATCCAAGAAAAATAAGAACAGTTTCAAAAGTATCTAAAATAAAGCATTTAAAAGTGAGTTACTCTGTAGATAATGTGTTTGATAGGGTCACTGTACTCTGTTTTGTGGGTATGGGCAGGGAATTTAGGAGAAGGGGGTGGGGGAAGTCACAATTGAGATAAAAATCCATCATGAGATTTGAAAAAAAGTACAAATGACATTTAAAAATGCATAATTTTAAGAGAAAAGGTCAAAATTATGAAATAAAAAGTCTAAATTGTGAAATAATAGTCATATAATTATAATATATAAAGTCACTGTTTTATCTCCTCCACTGATTTTCCCTGTGAAGTCATTTCTTTTTCATACTGTCACATAGGTTTACTTTGAAAAAGTAATACAAAAAAATACTCAACTAAAGTACAGATACCTAAAAAAAATATATCTACCTCTGTTCTATATCCAACAGTTATTTTATCATTTTTTTTAAAGGTCTCATTCCACTGAAAACCACTTTTACATGCTCCTTTTGGAATTCAATTCAATTTTATTTTATTTATAGAGCCCCAAATAACAACAGCATCATCTCACAGGAGAGAACAATCAATCACAGAAATAGATGAAGTCCCATATATCCCCTGTCCTTAGACCCTCCTTCTCGGCAAAACCCAGTGGGTGATACGCTTTTCAGAACACACATGGATCCAAATGCACTCTTCACACAGCGCTCATTGCAGATGTCCTGTAGCTGTGGTAGTGAGACACCAATGAGATTCTCAGCTGAGAAATGACAAATGATAAACTGATGCATGGAGTCAAACAAGCTCATGTCTGACACACATTCATAAAACACTTAAATAGGGGAAGGAACAGGTGGATTCACTCATATAGATTAGAGGGGCAGGAAGGAAAACACCGGTGACAGGAAGTAAAACATGAACTAACATGAGAAAATAAAAGCCCTGATACTAACAATGACAGAACAGGAAGATGAACAAAAACTAACAAAACAAGGAGAAAACACTGAAGGACAGATCCACTCATATGGACGGACAGACTATAGATGAAAGGATGGGGCAGGTCCATCCATTAGACAGGTGAGGGTGGGGTTACAGGTCAGTTCAGGACACAGATGGGTCACTGCAGATCCTGTTAGGTCTGATACGTCATCCCGAATTACCAACACATGCTGCGTTTGAAAGTGTTTTGTCACCTCCACTGGATGTATTTACCTTTCACAGAAAACAACGCAGACAAAGGAGTGACTCAGAAAAAGCCTGTCCACATTACATCATGTGGACATGGGAGTCACCCACTTGGGGTTAAGCCCACCTATAGAATATAGGTAACACTCCCCCCAGCGCGGCCCCCAATTGCAGTGAATCTGAAGTAGCATTAGCATTAGCATCTATAAGAGAAGACGGTGCCACAGTAGCTGCTGCGCAAACTTGAAAAAAAAAGGAAAATCTGTGTGGAAATAAAGCCTAGTTTTTTCCCCCTGCATGTTTTCAGAACAAGCAACGGCACCAAACCTAGCTGGATGATACTCTGGTAAAGGTAAACACATACACAGAGCGAGAGGGGAAAGGGGAGTGTTGCTTTACGCATTCATTTTCTTAGCCAATCAAAGACGCGTCATTACTGCGTCATGAGGAAGTTCTTGAAAACTCTGTTGTTTAACCTCAAGTCATTTTTCTACCCTCTAAAAAGAGCTTGAAACAAAGCAACGCCGACATTTATTTTAAACAGAACCAGCCTACAGTACATTCAATAACAATGGAGAACACAGTAATATTAATGAAATGATGATGGAATGACACCTTTAAAGTAATGAACAAATAAAGACCGTTTTAGTCAACGATTCTATGTATACTCAGAGGACAAGAAAACACAATACTTAAAATTTTGACTTAATTTTGCTTAGGATCCAAGGCTACATTTATACGGAGACGATGAAAACAGAAGACGCAAAAGTGGCATCTCATCTTCAGTTTTTCATCTGTGTTTAGACGAGTGTATTCAGGAGGAAATCCTTGTTTATATGAAGACGCAATAGTAGGCGAAATACGATTGGATATGCATGCCAGGCTGGCTATGTGGTACTGTGATCGTTATTGACTTATGTAATTGTCCACCTGTCATCAATGGTATGTGTGTAATTTCTGTCCAATAGCTGAAAAGACTCCTGTACATTTAATAGAGCTGCTAGTGCTAATGCTAATGCTAGTGCAGCTGGAAGATCTTGTGGGATCCAGGTTGAATGAATGAATGAAACGTAAAAGTCTATGTGACGTGAACATATGTGACGTAAAGACGGCCACAACGTTAACATATACGTTTCTTACCATTTAGAATTACCAGCACGTTTTCAATACGCTTCACACTGGAAGGAGTTTTGTGCGTATTCACACCCTGATGGCGGCGGCTTCGTGTAAATGATAAAATAATCTGATAAAATATGCTGTCGTATTTAGCTGCAATCGTCTTTGTGTAAATGGCTCCTAAGTTGCCCAGTTTGGGTTGTTAAGTGACAGTTGTATGGGCATCACAATGGGCACCATGTTCCATATGTATGGTTATCATGTAAATCAACATGTTGAGTTGTTCTCTTAACAATACATACTGAGTTGTTGAAATGAAGGAGCGGTTGTCTTCTCTATATAAAGACATGATGAAAGATACACAAGAACAAGTGTCAGTGGAACCAACTGGGACGAGTTCTGTCAGACCTCACATCAGGCAGCATCTCCAGAATGTTCTGCAGGCAGAGTGAAAACAACTGCCCCAGGGCAACTGCAGATGCTTGGTCAGGTCTATGACGAAACATGTGTGAGTGTTTGATACTCAATGCCGGATTAACGCACAGGCTGGGTATGGCTTAAGCCTTGGGCCTCACGTGCAAGGGGGGGCCACTGATTGGTCAGTAAAAAAATATAATTTCATTAAAATTTGCATTTTAGAATATACTAAATTGTATTGGCCCACAGAAATGCAAGCAACGCAGCTGATTGGACAAACATGCAGAGAGGGTAAATGTCATCACGTAAGCCTTCACTTGACTGGAGTGAGAACGAAACAAAAATGTCAGGGAGAAAGTTTGAAAGTGGCGCTCAGAAAAGAAAAACAGAGAAAAATAAAGAACAAAGACAGCGAAATCTTTTGAGTCAAATCCCTAAATTGACAGGGTATTTCAAACCTGCTGGTGAATCCAACAATCCCCACCCTGAAGATGTTGAACTTGACGTTAATAACAACGACATTGGTGGTGACGATGCAGCTAAGCTAGCTGAAGCTGAAGCTCAAATTAGCTTGGGAGAGGGGTCAAACAGCTCTGCTCCGACATTAGCTGAGATTACAATTCAGGACCCTCTGCCCGACCCACTTTCTGATTCCGATTCTACAGAGGATGCCAACTTAAATGTAGATCCTGGCTGCTGGGGTGAAATTAATGAAAAAGCCAGAAAATACTGGATTGTTATGGCTTTTTCGAAACTGGGACTGATTAAAAACAGACTGAGATCCACAGTGGGTCAAAACCGACTGAATAACCTGACGCTGATGTCTCTGGAGAGTGACATTCTGCGGAAACTTGATTTCACAAACCTCATCAATGACTTCTCTACAAGAAAAGCAAGGAAGGTGAACGTCTAATGGTAGGAACATGGTTTCTGTAATCAGCCTATGCTATAGGCCTGTGACAAAAGTGTTTGCCTTTGTAGCCTATATTGTAATTACTCTAATTGTTGCTGTAATTTTATTGTGTAGAGCAAGAATTGTGTAAGAGCACAGGGGGTGAATTCATAGCCCACTGTTATGTGTATTTTGTGGTTCATTTGCAATATATGGCCTGATGCTATAGGCCTGTGACAAAACTGTTTGCCTATGTATATTCTAATTGTCTAATTGTTGCTGTGAATTTATTGTGTAGAGCAAGAATTAAGAATGCATGGGTGAATTTGTATACTATTGAATACTTTTGTATATACTGTGTATTTTGGGTTCATTTATTTATGTGGCCTAATGTTGAGTGAGCTTACCTGTTGATGTTGTTTAGCTTACAGTATGTGTGTCAAGCATTGGTGGCAAGTTAGTTGGCCTTTTACCCAAGAGTCAGCCATTAGTGTGCCAGGAGTTGTGTTATGGTGGCTGTATACAGTTCCCTTTTGTATTTTTCCCTAATGGTTGCAGATGTAGCCTAATGCTGTCTGTGGAGTGAGTACATATGAACAGTTGTTGCTGCTGTTTTGTTGTCTTTTTTTCGTCAATAAAGAAAGGCATTATTATTATTGGCTTTTACTCTATCTGCTAATACTGATCTATTTACTAGGTTAGAATAGGCTAAGCACACAATGGACTATGCATTAATAATTGTACGCGGGTGTGGGGGTGAGGCGTGTGAGAATATGTGTGTGTATGTGTGTGTGTGTGGGGGGGGGGCTACAGACAACTGTAGCCTAGGGCTCCTATACACCTTAATCCGCCCCAGTTGATATTGACTGTTTTTGAATGTGTTCCATTCACTTTAAAATGTTCAACATCTGCTCATTATGTTTAATGCATGTGTTTATTATTGTACAAGTTCAGCCAAATAACAAATTTTTTATGTCATAGCGACCGAAGCTCAGAAACTCGCCTGGCAGACCTGCCTGTTTAGCCATACAGTGGCCGCACCCACACCCCTCATTAAGGTGATGACAAAAATTGGGGGGGTGACCTCTGCATCTTTGACCATGACGAGACTTGTTGAACTGCATTTTTGTAATAACGATGCAATTCGTAATAAATGTCCAAAATGTAATAACTTTTTCATTTCATTTTGTAATAAATTTTGTCATATTATGTAATAAGTTATTACATTTTGAGAAGATTATTACACCTTTTTTTTTCTGTAGAAAATGTAATAACATGGTGCATTACGTAATAACGATTCTAAAGCATAGTTTATTTGTTATTTGTATCTTACTTTAATTTGGGTATGCATTTTAGGCGGAGTTTGCCAAAAAATTAAACAACATAAGTGTCTTCTGTTTGTTTATAGAGCTGCTGTGACCAGATAATTTATCCAGAATGCCTGTAGCAGAGACCGGCGAGCAGTGGCGGATCTAGACGGCCTAAGTGAAGTCGGGGTGGGCAAGCGCGTGCTGGGCCAGGGAGGGGCATATAACAACAATGTAATAGCATTTCCGGAATTGAAACTGAATATTTTTTAAAATAAATAATTAAATATACATAGTTTATTTCCATAGACATTTACAGGTAAATAACTATATTAAGGATATTGATCAACATTTCAGTTTGATGAGACAACAAATATCGGTCTAGAATTCTGTTTCTGAGCTTGTCAATCAGGGTGGGCCCCGCCCCCCGCCCATAGGTCCGATTCTGCCGGCGAGTCCAAGGCGTCTCCAGACTATCTTGTTGGAGACGCAGGGAAGGAAGCTTTGACGAGCTTTGACGAGACAGTGCTACTGTACAGCTGTGAAACTTGGTCACTCACGTCCACTCTCGAACGTTCAATAGACAGATCGTACACTTGGATGCTCTGCGCGGCCCTCAACATCTCCTTGCAAAGCCATAACACATTTAATTCATCAAAATCAAAAATGATATTTGAATACTTATACTTATGTCACAAAATGCGACATTCAAAGATATACAAAACATGCTCATATCCATTAAAAGTCACCCAAAAAATAAACAAACACCAAAAAGCAATGACAAATTCAAAACATATTCAAAAACTCTTCTGAAATACAGAAAAAAAACACCAAAAATGTGATAAAATACTCCCAAAATGTACATACATATGCAATTAATGTGTTTATTCAACAGTTTTAACAATACAACTTTAAACTAAACAATTCTTTCTTTTAATTGCATTAAAAATTTTAATGAAATTAATCATGATGACAGATTAAGGTGAATCTTTTGACAGACCTAATATAAATGTAATGTTAACAATAGATACTTAATCTCTATCTCCACTCGTTTTTCCATTATAGTCCAGTTTGGGATTTTTTATGCTTTGACTGAGTGACCTTTGACCTCTTGGGTCAACAATATGTCAAAATCTCTACACACAAATGCAACATTGTAATGGCGATATTTTGGTGCTCATTGGAAGTCTGTAGATGAAAAGTTCAAAAGTTTACATCCAAGATTTGATTTTGACCTTTACTGTGACCTTTGACCTACAGTCTTCAAATTTGCCCTTCAAGGTTCTGATGTCAATGCACATCAACAGTGAGAGCAAAAAGCATCTATATATAAAACTGAGTATACAGGAATGAAAAGAAAATTCCTGATTTACCCTACGCCATTTTGGAGACTTTGACCTTTGACCTACACTTACCAAAATTTGACGGGATCTATTGTGGACTACCTTGCACATTTTCTGAAAAGAATCATGAATATTGGTCCTGTAGTTTTTGCGTAAAGTTGCTGACAAATGACAACCCCCCCCCAAAAAAAAACAAAAAACAAAATGAACCAAAAACAATAGCCCTTGTCTCCTCTTGGGGGGTGGACGGGTGTTGTTGCTATGGGAACATATGGAAACCAGGTCAGCAGTACAACTTGTGGTTCCAGAGGACGTGCGCTCCCAGCTTCTCTTGGTTCTGGTTTGAATGTGTTAAACTAAGCTGAACCGTTCATCACAGACCTGGGATTTCATTAACCCTTTAAACCCTGATGCATTCTGAATGGATGGTTTAGTTTAAATATTCAGAAAAATTCAATTAAAAAATAGTTTTTACTGAGTTTTGTTGATGGAACTGAGCTATAAATAAATAAAATAAACACATGTCAAAAAGCAACTGATGGAGAAAAAAAAAAAAAAGCCAAAACTAAAACTACTGGAACCAAATTACAATACAAGTTCTTTCTTTTTACATTTTTTTACTCAAATTGTTTCATGCCATTTGTTATTTTGGGAATATTTATTAGTTTTTTGTCGCTTATTTTGTTTATTTTTGTACATTTCATTTTTTATTTTAGTAATTTTCGTAAATTTTGGTCCGTTTGCGTCTTATTTTGCTGGTTTATTCATTTTTTTTGGTTTTTTTATTGAAAAATTTTGGATGTTTTTGCTCATTTGTTGCTTATATTATTTTATTTACTTATTTACTGTGGAACTGCTAAAGTTCTAGGAGTTAAAGAGTTAACAGAAGATCAGTGTTGGAAGCCTGGAAGCAAAAGGAGTCCAGTCTTTAAAGCAACACATTAAACTGAAGTGGGGACAATGGGACTGTCCTTTGGTCCAGTGACTCTATGAGGAGACGACAATAGAATAAAAGCAGAGAGAGCCCAGTAATAGAAGAACACACAGGTAAAATGAAGCAGGTGACAGTGTGTGAAAGCAGAGACAACACACACACCTGAGCTCCTGCATCTGCAGTAGCACAGTGTCCATTCATGAGGATGGCTCAAACAAAAGAGAAACACATAAAGGGGCTTTAAAGGGGCCCCAGTTTACAGTGAGTGGGAATTAATGAAAACGTTTGGCCTCGGAAGGATAGAAATACAATTTAGAATGTGTCTGTATATGAGGCCTGTGAGATGTCATATTAGAGAGACAGTTTAGAGACAGGACATGATGATGATGAGGGTGATGATAATGACAGTGATGATAGTGATTAGACGGATAGTGATGGTAGTGATGATAATAATCATGAAAATGATGGTGATAATAATAGTTATGATAATAGTGCTGATACTGATAATCGTGATGATAATGATAACAGTGATGATAACATTAATATTGGTGACAATGATAATAATGATCATAATGATAATAGTGCTGATAATGGTAATTGTGATTATAATGATAATAGTGATGATAATGATAATAGTGCTGATACTGATAATCGTGATGATAACATTAATATTGGTGATAATGATAATAGTGCTGATAATGGTAATTGTGATGATAATGATAATAGTCTGTTCATGGCTAGTCACCTGGTGTCCCCTTCCCTCCCTGGGGGGAGTGGTGGTTCTCTTGACAGTGTCTGTGTGGGAGCAATGGATGACAGGATCTACAGTGACTTGCCTGTGCTGACTTGTGACCCCGGACCCCTCCCCTGCCTGCCTGGTGTCTGGACCAGCCCCCCCTTCCTTCATTTATAAATGGATGTTCATCTATACCCTGTCCGTCCATGGGAGTGGATCTCTCCTTCACTGTGGTTCTCCTCAAGATTTCTTCTTTTTCCCACTGGGTTTTGAAGTTTTTTCTTGCCGAGAAGGAGGGTCTAAGGACAGGAGGTGTTTGGGACTTTTCATATATCTCTGTAGTTGATTGTGTTTCTATAAAGCCCTGTGAGATGACTTTGTTGTGATTAGGAGCTTTATAAATAAAATTGAATTGAATAGTGGTGATAGTGGTGATAATGAGAACAGAAATGATAATAGTGATGATCATGATAGCAGTGATGATAATGATAATAATGATAATAGTGATGACAGTGATGATAATGATAATAGTGGTGATAGTGATGATAATGAGAACTGTGATGATTATAATAATACTGATTAAAATGATAATAGTGCTGATACTGATCATTGTGATGATAATGATAACAGTGATGATAACATTAATAGTGGTGATAATGATAATAATGATGAAAATGATAATAGTGCTGATCATGGTAATCGTGATTATAATGATAATAGTTATGATAATGATAATAGTGGTGATAGTGGTGATAATGAGAACAGAAATGATAATAATAGTGATGATCATGATAGCAGTGATGATAATGATAATAATGATAATAGTGATGACAGTGATGATAATCATAATAGTGGTGATAGTGATGATAATGAGAACTGTGATGATTATAATAATAGTGATAATAGTGATGATAATGATAATAGTGATTATGATAATAGTGATGACAGTGATGATAATGATCATAGTGCTGATACTGATAATCGTAATGATAATGATAACAGTGATGATAACATTAATAGTGGTGATAATGATAATAATGATGATAATGATAATAGTGCTGATCATGGTAATCGTGATTATAATGATAATAGTTATGATAATGATAATAGTGGTGATAGTGGTGATAATGAGAACAGAAATGATAATAGTGATGATCATGGTAGCAGTGATGATAATGATAATAATGATAATAGTGATGACAGTGATGATAATCATAATAGTGGTGATAGTGATGATAATGAGAACTGTGATGATTATAATAATAGTGATTATAATGATAATAGTGCTGATACTGATCATTGTGATGATAATGATAACAGTGATGATAACATTAATAGTGGTGATAATGCTAATAATGATGATAATGATAATAGTGCTGATCATGGTAATCGTGATTATAATGATAATAGTTATGATAATGATAATAGTGGTGATAGTGGTGATAATGAGAACAGAACTGATAATAATAGTGATGATCATGATAGCAGTGATGATAATGATAATAATGATAATAGTGATGACAGTGATGATAATCATAATAGTGGTGATAGTGATGATAATGAGAACTGTGATGATTATAATAATAGTGATAATAGTGATGATAATGATAATAGTGATAATGATAATAGTGATGACAGTGATGATAATGATCATAGTGCTGATACTGATCATCGTAATGATAATGATAACAGTGCTGATACTGATCATCGTAATGATAATGATAACAGTGATGATAACATTAATAGTGGTGATAATGATAATAATGATGATAATGATAATAGAGCTGATCATGGTAATCGTGATTATAATGATAATAGTTATGATAATGATAATAGTGGTGATAGTGGTGATAATGAGAACAGAAATGATAATAGTGATGATCATGGTAGCAGTGATGATAATGATAATAATGATAATAGTGATGACAGTGATGATAATCATAATAGTGGTGATAGTGATGATAATGAGAACTGTGAGGATTATAATAATAGTGATTATAATGATAATAGTGCTGATACTGATCATTGTGATGATAATGATAACAGTGATGATAACATTAATAGTGGTGATAATGATAATAATGATGATAATGATAATAGTGCTGATCATGGTAATCGTGATGATAATGATAATAGTTTTGATAATGACAATAGTGATGACAGTCATGATGATAATAGTGGTGATGATAATGATAATAGTGATGATGATGATGATGATGAAGATATTCCAAAAAGTGTTCATTAGTAACATGTCAGTATATTATTTAATCTAAATATTTCACTTCATCCTCATGGGTTTAAAAACAGGGGTCAGAAATCCTCTGCCAGTTCTGCATCCTCTGTTCAGACCAAACGTATGTATGTTTGTTTCCTTCTTTTTCTTGCATATAGCAGCATGGAGAGTGATTTATCAGCCAACCACAGGGTCCTGGCTGAAAGAAGGGGGTTATATTTCAAACAGTTCTACTGCTGTGGTGGTGTACGGCCCTGAAGAAGAACACGATCTGTGTTTGCAAAACTGAACTGTGGACGATTTTTATTATGAACACATGCGTCATGTGTAGAAGATCATGTGTAGAAGCTGAGTGGGAGTGGACCCAGACACAGGTTCTACTGATGCTATGGAATACTGTGGTTGATAGGGGCAAACGCACTGCATCGACAAAATACTGCAAACACACAAAAGATGAACTTAGCTGGATGCTACTTGGGTAAAGGTAAATACATACACAGCGAGAGGGGAGGTGGGAGTGTTCCTTCACGCATTCTGAGCCAATCAGAGACGCCTCATCACCGAGTCATGGACATGTATGAGGAAGTACCGGTAAACTCTGTTGTTCGACCTCAAGTCATTTTTGTACCGTGAAAAAACAGCTGGAAACAAAACAATCTGGACGTTTTTTTAAAGAGAGAGAAAAGGGGGAGTACACACACACACACACACACACACACACACACACACACACACACACACACACACTCATTTCTATGTCTCATGAGGACCAAGTTTGTAATCAATTACCCATTGGGTAGTGACTGCAAATGCACCTTTTTTTAAAAAATAAAATAAAATACAAAAAATAATAAACCTTCAAACCTTTCAAAAATACATGTTTTGCTTTCCATATATTTCCCCCATGCTTTATGAGGACTTCCAGAAGAAATAAAGTAATGTATTTATAGGGCCACATCATTTCTATTTTACTTGTTTTACTTGACCTTTATTTATATTTAACGCTCATGGGGTCCTGAATTTTGGTGCCCATAGTGTCAGACTGTGTAAAAACATATCAATGTCCCCACAAAGACACACACACACACACACACACACACACACACACACACACTACCCAGGCTCTCCACATCTGTTTATCCACCCCAGTGCACACTAGGACTCTGGAGATGGTACTTATCACTGTAGTGGCTGTCTGTGGGCCTGGTTTGTTGTCCCAATGGGAGAAGAAGAACGGGACCAAAAGAGAAGGAAGAAACTGTCTTTGGTGATGGTGGGTGGGTGGGGTGGGGTCATGAGAGAGGAGTCACTGAGGTGGTCTGTAAATTGCATAATTGTTTGTATCAAACAGGCAGAGTAAGTCTGCAGAGCCTGTCTGTGTCTGTCCCCATGGCGGTTGGTCCTAATGTCAGTGTTTGTCCTCTAGTCTGTGTTTGTCCTCATGTTTGTTCTAATGTCCATTTTCTCTCTCTCTTTCTCTCACTCTCTCTCTCTCTTTCTCAGTATGGTCATATACCTTCTTTCTTTCTGGCTAATGAATGGACAGTAGTTCATTACCCAGAAGCCCCTTGGAGGTGTGTCTCTACCAAATCAATATCTCATTAGTTTAAGAAGCCCTGCCCTCTCTCTCTCTTTCTCTCATCCCGTCTTCCTCCCCTCACTCTGCTCTTTCTTTATCATGTGCAGTTCTATTCATACCATAGGCATTTAAATCAGAACCTGTTGGGTGCAAACAGTATCATGTAGATTTAAAGGGGACAGATAATGTCCATTTTCCACCAGGGAACACATATTATTTACTAAAATAGACTCTGTAAAAGTTAACAAAATGAAAAAAATCTGAACTTTCCTGCAATTTTGTGTCCAAAAAAAGGATTATAGCAGATGTGTTACAGTTACGATCCTTGGTGGTATACTAGCATGACCTGAATATAGCATTGACTCCCCAAGAAGTTTGGTGTCAAAGGACTTAAATTTAGATTAGAAATCAGGGTTCAAATTTAGCTCTACCAAACGGTTGAGGTGACCAACAAAGGGTTAATGAAATAACCATGGAATGACACCTTTAAACCCACTGAAGGGAGGGTTTACACCCCCTGGAAAGAGGGCTCACGTCCTCTGTAGGAGGGTTTACAGAAGGGTTTTTCCTTTGAGGGTTTGTTCCTTGTAAAGTTTCTTTTTTGTGTGTGTATATTTGTGTGTGTGTTGTGTGTGTGTGTGTGTGTGTGTGTGTGTGTGTGTGTGTGTGTGTGTGTGTGTGAGTGAGTGAGTTCACACTTTCTGCCAAAATAAAAGTTGCACCTGCAATATTTATTTAGTTGGAGCTGCTTCAGTTTTGATTCCACTGTCACATCCTTTATGACACAATAAATGTCACATGATGTCAATAAAAGTTTCCATCCACAGGCTATGCCAAGATCTGGTCCTGATGAAGGAGAGTTGGACTGTTGCCCTCAGACAGACCCCCCCCAACACACACACACACACACACACACACACACACACACACACACACATACACACTCACACACACGCACACACACACTGACACACTCACACATACTCACTCACACATACACACACACACACTCACACACACACTGACACACTCACACACACACACACACACACACAGACACACAAACACACACATGCACACACACACACTCACACACACGCACACACACACTGACACACTCACACACACACACACACACACACACACACACACACACACAGACACACAAACACACACATGCACACACACACACACACACACACACACACTCACACACACACACACACACACACACACACAGACACTCACACACACACACACACACACACACACACACACACACACTCACACACACACTCACACACACACACACACACACGCACACTCACACACACACACACACACATACACACTCACACACACACACTCACACACACACACACACACGCACACACACACACACACACGCACACACACACAGACACACTCACACATACTCACTCACATATTCACACACACACAAACACACAGACACACAAACACACACATGCACACACACACACACACACACACTCACTCACACCTACACACACACTCACACACACACTCACTCACACATACACACACACCTACTCACAAACACACTTGCACACGCACGCACACACATACACAAAGACACACACACACTCACACTCACACACACTCACACACACACACACACACACACACGCACACACTCACAGACACACACACAAAGACACACACACACACAAACAAAGACACTCACACACACACACACACACACTCACTCACACATACACACACACCTACTCACAAACACACTTGCACACGCACGCACACACATACACAAAGACACACACACACACTCACACTCACATACACTCACTCACTCACACACACACACACACACACTCACAGATACACACACACACACACACACACAAAGACACACACACACACACACACTCACATACATATACACTCACTCACACACACACACACAAACACATACACACACACATACACACACACACACAAAGACACTCACACACACACACACTCACAGACACACACACACAAAGACACTCA
>CM035801.1:12027963-12057963 GCA_020466265.1 Siphamia tubifer | reverse complement strand
AAATTACAATAAATAAATAGATAAATAAATAATTACACATATAAAATCTAAAAAAATAAAAATACAGACAATTCAATTCAATAAAAAAAAGTCAACAAATAAGTAAATAAATACAAAACTAAATATACACATATTCAAACCTTTGAAAAGGGTTTGCTTTGCACCTGATTCTGCCATTCCTTAAGGGGACTTCTGGGGGGGAAATATTCATAGGTTCACATCATTTTCAAACTTCAGACAGACTTAGATCTAGTGGGGACTTACATTTGTACTTAACCCTTGTGAGGAGCTGAGTTTTGGTCCCCATTGTGTCAGAGGTCTCCACGGTGCGACTGTGTAAACATATCAATGTCAAATATAATACAATCACACACACACACACACACACACACACACACACACACACACACACACACACACACACAGGTTTACATGCCACATGAGGACCAAGTTTGTAATCATCACTTGTAGGCAAAGCAGCCATTGGGTAGTGACCGTAAACATATCTCTTTTTTCTTTTCTTTATTTCTTTTATAAATAAAAGAAGAATAATATAACCAATAAAAATAAATGAATAAAGCATAAACTGAACATAAACACATATTAAAAATATTAAATATATCAAAAATACATAAAATGCATTTTAAAAAATAATCATAATTTTTTTTTTAATTTTGAAACTTCACACTGATTTATATTTTACTAGTGGGGACCTACATTGATATTTAAACCTTGTGGGGACCTGAATTTTGGTTCCTATTGTGTTAGAGGTCCCCATGGCATGACTGGGTAAACAGATCTATGTCTCCATAATGATAGAAATACAAGCACACACACACACACACACACACACACACACACACACACACACACACACACACACACACTGTACATATCATTCCTTTCTCCTTTAACTTCTTACCACTTCCTTTCTCACCTGTTTTCTTTTCAGGTCTTTGCAGCAAATCTGATCCCTAAATTATTTCCGGGGGGTTAATTATGTCTGACACCCCCTCCTCACCCCTCCCTCTTTTTTCTCCATTTTACCAATTCACTTTCAATTACAGTGCTGCCACCACCATGCATGCAGAAAGGAGAATGAAACACATGCACCCACAGAAAACACACAGGGGGGGTTGAGGAGGGTGTGTGTGTGTGTGTGGGGGGGGGGGGGGGTGCAAACACACCTCATCCATTTATGCATGGCTCATTTAAGGGTTCCTCATTTAAGGGTTCCTATTGTATGCATCCTCTGGGAGAATGGATGCACATAGACTGGTGGTGCTGCTGGTGCAGTGGAGCTCCATCATGCACACACACACACACACACACACACACACACACACACAGCAATAATGTAGACCAGGTTTTGCTGAGGTCGGGTTCTTCCTTCTGTGCACAGACATAAAGATCAGTGGCCGTAACACACTGCAGTATACGGCTACAATCCAGCTTTTATGTGCACCTGACACAATAAAGGAGAGGGCCACTCTGCATCCTGTGGGTATCCAAAAAGGAAGGAACATCAACCATAAAAATAGAGATAAGCGACAAGCAGCCAAAGACAGAAGACTGACTGTCCATAGTTATTAGATAAAAACAGACCAAACTGAATAAACACTGTCGTTGAACATAATGAACATAAACCCAGTGTTTCCATTAACTGTCATTGATCCGACTTTATTGGAAAATCACTGTTGTAGAAGATGACAGTGTTTCCATGGTAACTACAGAGCCTCTGAATGTCAACATATGGTACATGAAATATGACTATGAAAAGATGAAAAACTGTATTTTTAAGAGTTTTTAACATGGATTGATAGGATTTAACATTTTTGATCAGTCAATGATTTAAGTTAAAGGTGGATGTTTAAGGGTCTTTAAGAGTTAAAGGCAGATTTTAACGTCTTTAATGGTTAACGCTTTAACTCCTGAAACTCCTGAGCAATTCCACAGTAAAAAATAAAATAAACAAAATGAACAAAAACTGCCAGTGATCAGTAAAATGAACAAAAAATGATTATTAAACTGACAAAATAATAGGTAAAAAGAACAAAGTAAGACACTAACAGAACACAATTGAAGAAAAATAATGAAATAAATAAACAAAAATAAGCAACAATATCAACAGAAATATAATACATATTCACAAAATAACAAACAACTTGAAAAAAGGCCTAAAAAACAACCAAAAAACAAAACAAAATGAAGTTAAAAAGAGAAAGAATGAGACTAGAGTTGTAATTTGGTTCCAGTAGTTTTATTTTGTGTTTTTTCTTTTTCTAAATCAGCAGGTTTTCGACACCTGTACATCAGTTCCATAAACAAAATTATCAGTAAAATAACAAAAAAACTTGAATTATTCAGAATTTTTAAACTAAACCATCCATTCAGAATGTGTCAGTGGTGACACATAAGGGCTTAAAAAAGGTTAAAGGCAGATATTTGGGTCTTTAAGGGTTAAATGTGAACACTTAAGGGTGAAGTGTGGACACTTAAGGTTTTTTTAGGGTTAAATATGGACACTTAAGGGTCTTTAAGGCTGAAATGTGGACATTTAAGGGTCTTTAAGGGTTAAATGTGGACACTTAAGGGTATTTAAGGGTTAAATGTGGACACTTAAGGTTTGAATGTGGACACTTAAGGGTCTTTAAGGCTTAAATTTGGACACTTAAGGCCTAAGTGTGGACACTTAATGGTCTGTAAGGCTGAAATGTGGACATTTAAGGTTGAAATGTGGAGACTAAAGGATCTTTAAGGGTTAAATATGGACACTTTAGGGTCTTTAAGGCTGAAATGTGGACACTTAAGGGTCTTTAAGGCTTAAATGTGGACACGTAAGGGTTAAATGTGGACTCTTAAGGGCCTTTAAGGCTTAAATGTGGACACTTAAGGGTCTTTAAGGCTTAAATGTGGACACTTAAGGGTCTTTAAGGCTTAAATGTGGACACTTAAGGGTTAAATGTGGACTCTTAAGGGCCTTTAAGGCTTGAATGTGGACCCTTAAGGGTATTTAAGGGTTAAATTTGGACACTTAAGGGTTTAATGTGGACCCTTAAGGGTATTTAAGGGTTAAATTTGGACACTTAAGGGTTTAATGTGGACACTTAAGGGTCTTTAAGGCTTAAAGGCAGATGTTTGGGTGTTTAAAGGTTAAAAATAGATGTTTTAGTTTCTAAGTTTTAAAAGCAGGTGTTTGGGTCTTTAAGGGTTAAAGTTTAAACCATTAGCTGAAAATCCCTCACTTTGTGGCAGTACAACCACAGAGCCCGGTTCGAAGCCCACCCCATCAAATGTCACTTAACTAAAGGGAAAGTTCCCAAACCGCTGTGTGAGTCTCATTTACCATCTGCTGAACCACACGAATACAGCGACAGAGAGAGCAGCCTTTAACTTCATGGTGGGATGAAAATAGTTGGAGTCTCACCAGGTTCCATTACTTTACTTGTTCCTCAAATATTCTGGCAAGGAAATGTAATTAATGCCTAATTACTGTTATGAAGAATCATCTGAAAAGTACACACGCGTGTCGTTGTGTCTCTATAAGGAGTGAAAAAAAAAACAGTTTTTCGCTCTGGGAACCAGGCTGAGGGAGCAGCATGTGGACCTACAGCTGACACCCTGGTGACACCGCATCATTATCACCAGAGCCCTCCCACTTATATACCCCCCCATACACACACATACACACATACACACACCACCATCCAGCAGGGACACGCTAAGGTGTGTCCGTTCTTTAGTGCAGCGTTTTTTAGTGTAGCTGTGGAAACCGTCACCATGGAAACGACCCTCAGAGTGTACTCTTGGTCAAAGGTCAAACAGGAGAATGCCCACAACACTCCAGCTGTTTCCACTGTGGTCATCGGTCCACAGGGTCTGGATGACCTGCACTGACACTATGGCACTGTCCGAAATCACTCCCTAACCCACTATATCAGGGGTCCTCAAACTTTTCCCTTCTCTGATGAGGGGCCGGGGTCAGTTTGTAACAGAAAAAGTGTGACGATTGCACGAGTGCCTAAATGTAAAATGTTATTGTTTTCCAGAAAGACACAATCAAATATCCCTCTCTGGGTTCTTCACAGAAAAAAAGTCAATTGAACATAAACTTCTTGGTCTTAACAGGTCAAAGTTCAGCTCAGTTGTCAGAGCAGAATCTCTGACTTAAATGACGTCTGTCAAAGTTCTTGAGTTAAACTAGTCAGTAACTAATAGTTAATAATGAAAATAGTTCAAAACTGAGGAATATTTTAATGCAAAAGTCAAACTTTATTATCAAATACAAATACATATATGTGACCCATCATCACGAAATCAGGCATAAGTCGCGCTGAGCCGTTCAGAGCTACAGCCAAATTTAGGCTGGAAGGCGTTTTCTTATTTGTGTTTACATTTTATCAAAAAACGGTACATTAACACCTCTATTTTCAGTTCCTGTGGTCATTACATTGAAATCCAATCAATAAAGGTGTTTATTGAGTCAATTATTTAAGCGGCGACAAAAGTTCAGGTATTGCTGAGCAAAGACAAAGACGACTTCCACCTCTTTTCGCCGAACAAACCGATCTCCGTTCCGTGGGTAAACACCCAAGTGTTTGGTACGAGGTAAAAGCCTATATTGAATGTTCTGTCCAATGGTGTAAGCCAAATGATTGTAATACGTCGCACTTCTTTCCTATTATTATAATATATAAAACTTCTGTGACATGTCCATCAGAGTGTCCTTTAACATCTGTAAAAAATTTGTGTCAATCGGATACAAATTATTATGCGTTGCTAAGGACTTCCTACCCCAAAACAGTCCAAAACTTTGACGGACAATATCTAAAAAAATGCAAATTGCAAAATATGTCCAAATGTGGATATTAAAATTACCGTAACTTTGGTTCTACTTGTGATAGAAACATAATTTTTTCACCATCTTAAACCTTAGTTTCCACTCTACCAAGCTACACAGATAACTCAGTTTGGATTTCCAGACACTTATGCCTGGTTTCGTGGTGGTGGGTCACATATATGAAAAAAAATCTAAATGATCTCTAGTATTGTTCAGGGGGCCGGACCACTGCCCTATATCATTGGTGTCTAACTCCAGTCCTCGAGGGCTGGTGTCCTACATGTTTTAGATATTTCCTTCTTCCACATGATTCAGTTTAACCCTTTAACTCCTGAAACTTTAGCAGTTCCAGTAAAAAGCATTAAAATAAACAAGAAAATTAACAAACTGTCATATCCTGTGTCTTGTGTTCTGTTTTGTGTTCCTGCCTGTCACCTTTCACCCTGTTCTGTCTGCCTGGTTAATTAATAGATGCAACTCACCTGATGAGGGCAGCTGAACTCATCAGGTGAGGAGTATTTAGTCTGCTTTCAGACCTCAGTTCGTTGCCAGATTATCATGACCAGTGCTCTGATTCTCCAGCAATTCTGTTTACCCTGTGTTCCGTGTACCAGTCCCGTTTCTGTCCGACCTCCGATTTCTGCCTGTTATCCCTGTCTGTTATTGAACCTGATCCGGAACCAGTTAAGTCTCTTGCCGCCTGCCCTGATCCTGGAACTGACGCTGACTCTGATACCTGCCGCCTGCCCCGACCTTGGACCGAACCCCGACTACGAGTACCGCCGCCAGCCCCGACCTTGGACCGGATCCGAACCGAGACCAGTTACCCCTTCTGAGCCGTGGAGAACCTCTGTGCCCGACTGGGATAAGTACAGTCCAGCGCTTAGAGACTTTGAAGGGGACTTGTCCTCTCTCATCTGTTCTGTGACTTTATTCTGTGTATTAATAAATTGTTGTTTGGACTTTTACGCACGCCTCTTGTTTTGCGCTTGGGTTCCCCGAAGCCTGTTACAGAATAATCTGGCCAACATGAACCCAGCAGAACTTGAGGCGTTGCTAGAGGCTGTACGTTGGGTACAGGTATGAAGGAGCTTGGAGCAGCCTTAGCGGAGGTTCGGAACCAGCTCCATTCCCTGGATTCGCGGCTCACTCCGCCGACACCAGCAGCAGGGATCACCACAGCGCCGACCATGGTCACCACCACCACCTCCGCTCCCTCTCCCCACAGCGCCGACCATGGTCACCACCACCACCTCCGCTCCCTCTCCTGAGACAACCCCGGCGGCCGGCAGGTTATCCCGGGAACCCCACATGCCCACCCCGGACAGGTATCACGGAGACCTTGGGTTATGCGGTCAGTTTCTTCACCAATGCTCTCTGGTGTTTAGTCAACAGCCGTTCAGTTATGCTACAAGTGAGTCTAAGTCAGCGTTTGTGATGAGTTTACTCTCTGGTCAGGCAGCGGCATGGGCTTTGGCTGTTTCTACTCAGCGTCCTGAACTTCGTACAGATTATGATCGATTGATTAATGAAATGTTACTAGTGTTCGATCATCCGGTCCGAGGCCGTGAGGCGGAGACCAGGTTGTTGTCTTTAAGACAGGGGGACGCTCCAGTCGCGCATTACGCCATCACTTTCCGCATTGCAGCAGCGGATTCTGGATGGGAGGATAAGGCGTTACGAGCGCTGTTTCGCAGAAGCCTGAATTCGGAGATAAAGGATGAGTTAGCTCTGCGAGACGATCCCGCCTCCCTGGAGGGATTAATCCACCTGACCATCATGTTGGACAATCGGTTGAGGGAGCGTAGGAGAGAGAGAGGAGAAACCAGCTATTCCTCCAGGACATCATCCGCTCCAGCTCTCCGGGCGCAGGTTACAGGGGCGGAGTCTAGACAGATGGGACGGACCAGGTCATCTCAGCAGGAACAAGAACGACGTCGCAGAGAGAATCTGTGTCTCTATTGTGGGGGTTCTGGACACTATATTCAGAATTGTCCGTTAAAAGACCAGGCTCAGCATTAAAGGGGGGCATTTTGCTGAGCCGATCCTCTTCCGCTGCCCCCACTCCCCGACCTGTGTTCCATGTTCAACTCCGACCCAAGGGTGAATCCATCACCCTGTCCGCATTCATTGATTCTGGAGCTGACAGTAATCTTATGGACAAGAAACTGGTTAATCAGCTGGGGTTATCTGTCAGTGCTCTCAAGGAGCCTATAGTGGCACATGCTTTAGATGGCCATTTATTGGCAAGAATCACTCATCAGACTGAGTCTGTGCCAATGATCACGGCCGGAAATCATATAGAGACTATTTCATTTTTTGTTCTGAACTCACCTGATCTTCCTGTGATTCTAGGATATCCATGGCTTCGCCGTCATAACCCGCATGTGGATTGGCAGACCGGATCAGTGTTAAGTTGGGGTAAGGGCTGTCAATCCATTTGTCTCCAACAGAGGGAGCTCGTGTCTAGAGCTGCGCCTTCAGCAACATCACAGGATCTGAACATGGTTCCCGCCGTTTATCTGGATTACCGGGAGGTGTTCTCTAAGGTGAGGGCGACGTCGTTACCTCCTCACCGGGACTATGACTGCAACATAGATCTCCTACCAGGTACCTCCCCTCCTAAGGGTAGATTATACTCCCTTTCCGCTCCAGAACGTAAAGCTATGGACACATACATTAATGATGCTCTAGCTGCAGGAATCATCAGACCCTCATCCTCTCCGGCGGGAGCCGGTTTCTTCTTCGTGGAGAAGAAAGACAAGACCCTTCGACCCTGCATCGACTACAGGGAGCTGAATGACATCACGGTCAAGAACAGGTATCCGTTGCCACTCATCTCCTCTGCCTTCGAACTACTTCAAGGCGCCACTATTTTCTCTAAACTAGATCTGCGCAATGCCTACCATCTAGTACGTATTCGGGAGGGAGATGAGTGGAAGACCGCATTCAACACACCCTCAGGACACTACGAATATTTAGTCATGCCTTTTGGGTTGACTAACGCTCCAGCAGTTTTTCAAAACCTCATTAACGAGGTTTTAAGAGACATGTTAAATCAGTTTGTGTTCGTCTACCTGGATGACATTCTGATTTTTTCTCGCTCTGAACAGGAACACATTCATCATGTCCAGCAGGTTCTACAGAGGCTTCTTGAGAACTCCTTGTACGTCAAGGCAGAGAAGTGCGAGTTTCATGTTCCTTCGGTCTCCTTCCTTGGATACATTGTGGGTCAGAACAAGCTCCAGATGGATCCCTCCAAGGTAGCAGCAGTAACCGATTGGCCTGTTCCCGGAACTCGCAAGCAGCTCCAACGGTTCCTGGGGTTTGCAAACTTCTATCGAAGGTTCATCAGAGGTTATAGCACTATTGCTGCTCCCCTTAGTGCCTTAACCTCTTCTAAGATTCCTTTTCATTGGAACCAAGATGCTGAACAGGCGTTCCTTAAATTAAAGACTCTGTTTAGTTCCGCTCCTATTCTCCAGTTTCCCGATCCAACCAGACAGTTCGTGGTGGAGGTCGACGCTTCCAGTGTGGGAGTAGGGGCGGTCCTTTCTCAGAGAAATGGTTCCGACAATAAGATGCATCCTTGTGCTTTTTTTTCAAAACGTTTATCTCCTGCAGAGAGGAACTATGACATTGGGAACCGAGAACTACTGGCAGTCAAGCTGGCACTCGAGGAGTGGAGACACTGGCTGGAGGGCGCTAAGGAACCATTTGTGGTTTGGACTGACCACAAGAACCTGGAATACCTGAAAACCGCCAAACGACTCAACTCCAGGCAAGCACGATGGTCTCTATTCTTTAATCGGTTTGATTTTTGCCTCTCCTACCGCCCAGGTTCCCGCAACATAAAGCCTGACGCCTTATCCAGGCAGTTCCACTTCACTGACGAGGAGGAAGGAGATCCGGAACCCATCCTTACCCGAGCTTCTAGAGTCGCGGTCATAAGATGGGAACTGGAGGAAAGAATTAAGACGGCGGTGGAGAATGAACCCGGACCCAGTAACTGCCCTGTCACTCACCTGTTCGTACCCTTCTCTTTCAGAAGTGAACTTCTGCAGTGGCTCCATGGTTCAAATCTGACCTGTCATCCTGGGGTTAACCGTACTCTTGAGGTGGTCAAGAGGAGGTTCTGGTGGCCCTCCTTAAAGGAGGACGTCACCGCATATGTTAATGCGTGCCCAGTCTGTTCGCAGAACAAGAGCAACAGGAACGTGCCTGCCGGGCATCTCCGGTCCCTACCTGTGCCCCATCGTCCCTGGTCTCACATATCCCTGGACTTCGTCACTGGATTGCCTCCTTCTGAGGGCAACACGGTGATCCTGACGGTCGTCGACAGGTTCAGTAAAATGGCTCACTTTGTTCCCTTGCCCAAGCTTCCTTCTGCCAAAGAAACAGCACTTCTTGTGTTAACCCATGTGTTCAGGATACATGGACTTCCTACTGATATTGTATCCGATAGGGGTCCACAATTCACTTCCTCCTTCTGGAGGGAGTTTTGCCATTTAATTGGGGCATCTGTGAGTCTTTCCTCAGGTTTTCACCCGCAGACCAATGGGCAGTCCGAGAGAGCCAACCAGGAACTGGAATCACTACTTCGATGTATGACTTTGAGGGATCCGGGACAGTGGTCCAAACAGTTGGTATGGGTTGAGTACGCGCACAACACCCTCGTCAATTCTTCTACCGGTATGACCCCGTTTGAGGCTGGTAACGGATACTTACCTCCTCTGTTCCCCGACACCGATATCCGTTCAAGTACCCCCTCTGTAGAATCTTTCTTAAAGAAGTGTAAAAGAGTCTGGAAAAACGCCCGTGCCTCGTTGCTGCAGTCTATTAAGAGACAGGCTTGTTACGCCAATAAGAAGAGGTCACCAGGACCTACTTATAAGGTGGGCCAAAGAGTTTGGCTGTCCACCAAGGATCTCCCATTGAGGGTCGAGTCTAGGAAACTGTCCCCTAGATTTATTGGACCGTTCACGATAGAAAAGATAATCAACCCGGTAGCTGTCAAACTATCCCTTCCGCGTTCCATGAAGATCCACCCCTCCTTCCATATTTCTAAATTGAAGCCGGTTTCAGAAAGTCCGCTAATGGGTCCCTCTCAGTCTCCACCTCTCCCTAGGATGATCGACGGTGCACCAGCCTACACTGTCCGGAGGCTACTTCGTTCCAGACGGTGGGGGAGAGGCCTGCAATATTTGGTAGACTGGGAGGGTTACGGTCCCGAGGAGAGGACATGGGTACCAGCCCGGCAAATTTTGGATAAGAGATTAATCACCCAGTTTCACGCTTCTCACCCAGGTCAACCCTCCAACCCCAGACGCCGGAAATTTCCCCCTCTTGACATCCCTGACCCTCCGTCAAGTGAAGAGGAGGAGGCTGAAGAACCCATGGATGAAGTCGAGGAGGGGATGCCGGAACATCTCCCTGGGGATGTATCGGAACCAGAGGAAATGACCTGGGAGAGTTATGAGGAGGATAATGTCGAGATGAACTCTGACGTCTCCGAGGAATTCTGACCCTCCTCCGGAGCCCCCACCACCCTCCCTTGTCTTGTTTTTGGTTTTTGTGTGGAACGTCGGGAGACGTTCCTTGGGGGGGGGGTTCTGTCATATCCTGTGTCTTGTGTTCTGTTTTGTGTTCCTGCCTGTCACCTTTCACCCTGTTCTGTCTGCCTGGTTAATTAATAGATGCAACTCACCTGATGAGGGCAGCTGAACTCATCAGGTGAGGAGTATTTAGTCTGCTTTCAGACCTCAGTTCGTTGCCAGATTATCATGACCAGTGCTCTGATTCTCCAGCAATTCTGTTTACCCTGTGTTCCGTGTACCAGTCCCGTTTCTGTCCGACCTCCGATTTCTGCCTGTTATCCCTGTCTGTTATTGAACCTGATCCGGAACCAGTTAAGTCTCTTGCCGCCTGCCCTGATCCTGGAACTGACGCTGACTCTGATACCTGCCGCCTGCATCGACCTTGGACCGAACCCCGACTACGAGTACCGCCGCCAGCCCCGACCTTGGACCGGATCCGAAACGAGACCAGTTACCCCTTCTGAGCCGTGGAGAACCTCTGTGCCCGACTGGGATAAGTACAGTCCAGCGCTTAGAGACTTTGAAGGGGACTTGTCCTCTCTCATCTGTTCTGTGACTTTATTCTGTGTATTAATAAATTGTTGTTTGGACTTTTACGCACGCCTCTTGTTTTGCGCTTGGGTTCCCCGAAGCCTGTTACACAAACATGGCTATAGTCCTCAATAAAATGAACAAAAATTAATAATAAAGTGACAAAATAATGAGTATCATGAAGAAAGTGAGACAAAAATGGAGCAAAATTTAATAAAAAATGTAAACAATAAAAAGCAACATGTAGAAAAATAAACAATGAGCAATAAAATGAACTAATAAATATTTACAAAATTCTTACTAACATGGGACCATTTGCAAAAAAAAATTACTTAAAAAGAGATAACTAGCACTGAAATGTGGTTCCTGCAATTTTAATTTTTCCTTTTTCTGAATCAGTTGCCTTTTGTCACATGTTCCATGAACAACATTCACTAAAAAGACTGTATAAAAAAAAGAAATGAAAGGAGGATGGTTGATTTTTTGCTGAATATTTATACTAAACCATCTATTCAGAAGGCATCAGTTAATAATCAGCTCCTTATCATCATCTCTGCAGAAGACTGATAATGATGGAATGGTTTCCAGGTGTGATGGAAAAGGGAAACATCTAAAACATGCAGGACACTGGCCCTGGAGGACCACAGTTTGACACCCCTGTCCTATATAGTGACAATATAGAGACCACGCCATTTTGTAGGGGTGTCCAAATATAGTGCACTCAATGTATCCCACAATCCACCACGAAATGTAGTGGACATCGATGGTCACCAACCAAAGCACTATATCCCATCATGCATTGCACAAATCAAAAAATGGCCAAAGGACGGAGAGATTTATGATTAAAAGAAACACGGACAGATTGAGATTGGACAACATACCGGCAGAGCTACAGCTGTTCAGTTACAATAAACATTAAGTCTGTCTGTTGGCCAGACAAGAGTTGAAAAGTAAAATAGGTATGAACTAAGTTTATTCAATTTTTTATTTTATTTCATTGCACAGACAGGAAAAACAATTTTAAAAGCATTTTAATTTTGAGAGACAACACTGTTAAATTTTAATTGTTTGATGGTGATTACATGATGAAACAGCGCTATAGTAACGTCTGAAATCACAGTTACATTGGGTTACAGTTACATTCTCCAGAATGGATGATCATCACCTACACAAGATAGCCCTGTATGGTGAACTTTCCACTGGTCACCATGTCAGAGGGGCACCAAAGAAGTGTTACAAGGACTCCCTGAAGACCATTGACCATCACCAGTGGTCTACTCTGGCTGCTGAACGCATCTCCTGGTGTCACATCATCCACCAGGCTGTGTCCTCCCTCAAAAACAACCTGAGGGCGTAACGCTGCAGGAGGAAAAATCACGAAACATCAACAGTCGTACCTGATGTGACCTTTGACTGCAGCTGCTATGAACGCACCTGCCTACCGCACCTTAGCCTTGTCAGCCACGAGCATGCCTGCAGTCGCCATGGGCAACCCCCTTCATGACATAGGCAACCCCATTCGTGAAGTCAACCAAAGAGAGAGAGTAGTTTCTGAAAACTTTTCAATTGAGTTGACTATGTAGCGTACTACATTCATTTCCCTATGTAAGGAATAGCGGGTAGGGAGTGACCAACAGTGACCAACAGTGACCAACAGTGACTGATGGCTATGAGCAATGACAGATAGTGATCGATAGCAACTGATAGTGGCCGGTGGTGAACGACAGTGACCAACAGCTGTGGCTCAGTTGTTAGAGCGGGTCGTCCAATGATTGAAGTGTCGGCGGTTCGCATCCTAGCTCTGGCTGTCCACATGTTGAAGTGTCTTTTGGCAAGACACTGAACCCTGACTTAGTCTCCCAGTAGGACTGACAGAACCTTAGAAACCTACTGGTGTATGAGTGTGTGTGTGAATGGGTGAATGTCAGGCTTTGAGCACGATGAAGGTGGAAAAGAACTATATAAGTGCAGAACATTTACCATTTACAACAGTGGGAGCCTTAGAGAAGGGGTTCTCAAACTTTTTTGGCCCAGGTCCCCCTTGGAGGGGTGAAATTTTTCCATGTCCCCCCTCATCCTCACGATACTGAAAATGATAAAAAAAAAACCACTTCAACAATGATTATTATGAAACAATGATAACCTTTTTTAATAGTGCTTTTGTGCAAACCAGCGAAATTTTCAGGTATTATAATATAAATGAGCACTTCAGAAACAACAATTTTAAATAATTTTAAAATAATAAACGGCAGAAGAGACACACAAAACCGTGTGTGTGTGTGTGTGACAGACAGAGACTTTCGGTGGAAAACTCAATATAACTATCAATGTACTTTCTCTTTTTAGGGTTAGGGCGTTTGTTTTTGTCATTTTCATTTTCATTTCTTTTACCACTTCTTGAGGAACTTGGCGGACACAAAAATCGATCCATGTTCGCTGCAGGGTGGCTAAAAATAGCCTGTGACTCGCTCCGTCTCAATTTAGTCAAGCTGGCGTCAAACAGCGCTGTTACTACAAAATAAAACGTCCGCATTTCAAAATAAAACAGCAAAAAAAAAAAAACGTGAATAATTTCGCATACCCCCTGGACATGCGCCACGTCCCCCTAGGGGTCCGCGGACCCCAGTTTGAGAACCGTGGCCTTAGAGGACTTAGTAAGATGTCTTATGTTTCACAGTCTTAAGTTTCACAGGGAAATGCTCCTCCTCCCAAACTGGATTAGATGTTGTACAGAGATCGTAGACTCACTGGAAGCTCTGAACTTTATACTGGATGATTTTAATCATGTCTCACTGAGGAAGACCCTGGTACATTCTTCATTTTTGTCAGTGTGTTTCAGGAAGTTTACAGCAATTAATAGTTGGTCAACAAAGCGTTACCAAGATACAAACGTTACGACAGCTAACTTTAGATGGACCCCCTCCAGCAAAGGTTCTGTGGCGTTGCTTTTACACTAAAGTAATCAGTTTAAAAAATATCAGTGTGAAACAAAAGAGCATTGATTTGTGTTGTTGAAAAGATTCTTTCTTTATCTCCTGTGGGAAAATCAGTTCACAGATGTGGGTCACAGCATTTCATAGCCTCCACTTTTTCCTGAGTTTATATATTGTATCGTTACTGGATCCAGGAAACAGACACAGAGTTGGTCTCACCTACTTTTTATTTCAGGATAAACAGTTACTGTCGTCACAATCACACCAAACAAACATCAATAACATTTCAGGGCTGTTACAATATCTATGGTTTAAACTGTTTACCCGCCCGGGCGGCACAACAGCATATGTAAATGAAGCGCACCTCAGTTCATCGTTAATGTAAACAGCTCTTCTTCGTGGTGTTAACAAACAGTCATTAACCAGTAAGTAATGAGAAATGTTACTGTTGTTAAACTAAGTTAACTAAACTATGTCTTGTTCTGTGACATTTACCCTAAGACAGTGGTTCTAGAACTTTTTTCACTGATGTTCCCCCTGAGGAACATATTTTTAGTCGTCTCCCCTGACATGGACAAAACATTTTTGTAAGAAAAAAAGAGGAACAGTGTCTGTAAAATCAGTGTCTGATTTTTTAAATCCAAATATATATCAGTTTTTTATCTCATAATTTTGACTTTTATCACATAACCTTTACTTTTTATCTCATTATTTTGACTTATGAATTGAATAAATGTTTAATTGAGGAAAAACATATTTTTGTTATTAATTTCGACCATATATATTAAATTTTTAATATAAAAGTGTAACCATTAACAAATAATTGTTCATTAATTTTCCAATGATAGATTTAGAAAAAATTGCTCATGTGCCACAACCTAGACCACCTGCACATTTTAAATGGCTGTGACGCCCCTGTACAGTACATCTGAGACTGGGTCAGATATGTCCAACCTCAGAACAGCTGAAGGGTCCAGCAATCAAGTGCAAAAGTGACAAAGTGCAACAATAAACAACAACAATAAATACATTAAAAAAAGATATATATAAAACACTAACAGCAATAAAAAAAACCTCTGTTAAATATTCTAGACATTACACACCGTCACTGTTATTTTTATTTTTAAAGCCTAATGAAACAATAAAATGAATGCAGTGTCTAAAAAAATTATACAAAATGTTCAAATATTCAAATAAAGGACAAATACAGGCTTTAAAGCAGCGGTTTTCAAGTAGTGGGGCAACATGAGAAAAAATAACTGTAGAATTTTCATTAAGTCTTACTGTTAAATTACGTTAGTATGTCACTGCGACATTCAGGTGATCCTCTGATGAAGGTAGAAGTAAGACGCCGAAACATGTCAAGTGAGAAATACCTACACATATGTCTGAGATAAAAGAAAATACTAACTTAATGACAAAAAATAAATCTGAATAAAAATGAAAAAAAGTGGAAAATGTGGTTAGCTAACTACAAAACAAACGAAAATCACACCTCAAGTGAAAGTGAGAGAGGACACAGAAAAGTGTGTGGGGCGAGTGACAAATGGAGGAAGCATGTGCGTGAAAAAAAAGTCATCGATTGGTTCTGACGAAGCTCCGTCCCCACAGTGTGTTATTCAGTTATACGTTGTTTTTTTTTAAATATAGGAAATATAATGAATTGTGGATGTTTTAAAACACAAAAATATGTAGGAATTTTTAAAAAAAAAGCATACGCAGATGTGAAAAATGATTAAAAATAGACAAAACTGTTAAGATGTGTTTAAAGAGACATTAATAAACATACACAGATGTTAAAGTTTGGTGTAAACATATGTTAAAAACACACAAAAATACATCACACACATCTAGAGATGAAGATAAAGATGTTTAAATGTAAAAAAGGGATTATTATTATTATTATTATTATTATTATTATTATTATTATTATTATTATTATTATTATTATTATTATTATTATTATTTTTTTTTTTAATTTTTTTTTTTATTATTATTATAAAATTACAATTATTGTTAGGGGGAGCTGCTTCTGAGTTCTTTTAGGGGAGGCTTATAAACCCCTGATTTAAAGTATTTCTCCTTCCTCCTCAGTCCTGTGATGGACCACCCAGACCTGGTTCCATCCAGACATGGTTCCACCCAGACCTGGTTCCACCCAGACCTGGTTCCACCCAGACCTGGTTCCACCCAGACCTGGTTCTGTCCAGACCTGGTTCTGTCCAGACCTGTTTGAAGCCCTCGTTTCTTTTTACAGCCTCTTCCATTTTCCTAAATCAACATAAATTAGATGTAAAACCTTGTTCTTCCTTCATGCTTCTGTGTTTTGTAGTTTTCTCTGTGTCATCTCCTAGAGCCTTTACAGTTGTTATTTTTCATTTTTATGCTCCCTCTACTTTTGGTGTTTTACTATTAGACTTTTTATCCCCATATCCATAATGCAAACACTGCTCAGCTCCATTTTCCTTTGTCTCTGTTGTTGTTCCATTACACTAGTCCAGTATGTGTTGGTGTCCACACTTGTCCTTCAGTCTGGTCCTTTCTGCTCCTGGTTCTGGACTCAGACGTGGTTTACTTCCTTTTTCTGACCATAACACTTCCTGTTCTTCATCAGTGCTTGTGTGTTTCTTATGTGTCCTGGCATTTGAAAACTCTCACTAACATTTACATGTAGTTTAATAAAAGTGAAGCTCACATATGTTCATTCATCTCACTTTATCAGGAGAGTTTGGAAGTGTCCTGAAAACCTGTGGATGTGGATTAACGACTTTTTTTCAAGTTGACTTTTCTATCAACTAGAAAAGCACACTGAGAGCACCGCCAAGGTAGACACCCCTCACCACCAAAATCGAATTAATCTCCCTATTACCAACCTACCCTTTCATCAAAATCCTTACACAATTTTTGGAGTTTTCCTGCTAACTAACAGACAGACAAACAAACTCTAGCAAAAACATAACCTCCATAGCGGAGGTAATAGAGTCAACTTGACGGGTCGTGATGATGTCTGTCATCACATTGTCAGTGGAGGAATAACACAGACACACATCTGTCCAGCAATGAGCAACTGGTTTTTAAGTTCACTACAACGTAACAATGTCCACTGACAAGACACAAGCATCAATATTTTAACTCCAACAAAACAAAGACTAAACAACTTGAGTTTTATTTTAAATTTAACTGCACAACATAAGTAGGGTGACCATATGTCCAGATTTTGGCTAAAACTGGACTGTCCGAATGTCTGTCAAGTGTCCAATGTGAAAAGTGAAGATGTGTGACAGACGTCAACACGGTCTGGTTTTAGGATAAAAATCCAGACATATGGTCACCCTACATAAAGTGCAAAAAGTTTAAGTCAAGACACACACCACACTTTGTCCACATCATGTTTGGAAAAAAAGGGCGTGTTGTCTTAATGTTGCTCATATCAGTCAGGTTAGCGAGTGGATCCCTCTTCAGATGGTCATACATGACACTTGTGTTTTTGTTGTATTTTAAATTGGACTTGCATATTGTGTAGGTCACTGTGCGTTTTTTTCATCTAAGGTGAAGTATTTCCACACATGTGGTGTGTGTCTATCACTCTCTTTTGTTTAGTCAGACCCACCACCCCCTGTTTTTACCTGCAGTAGCCATGTCACCTCTGGTTTAAGTTTGACTGGTCTGTGTTTACGCACCGAGGGAGAGAAAGAATAACATGTGACTTGTCAACTCTTGACTTGTGCTACGGGAGTCGATGAGTCCACGTGTCGACTCGTCAACATTTATGGTGTGGGGTACTGTAGGCACTAGGCATGATGGGTAATTACTGCCCCCACAGGCTTATACTGTAGGCACTAGGCATTATGGGTAATTACTGTCCCCACAGGCTGGTAGTGTAGACACTAGGCATGATGGGTAATAACTACGACTTGTCTACTACTCTAAATTTAAGTCAAATTATGTTACGGGAGTTAATGAGTCGACATGTTGACTAGTCAACATTTCTGGTGTGGGTACTGTAGGCACTAGGCATGATGGGTAATCACTGCCCCCACAGGCTGGTAATAGGCACTAAGCATGATGGGTAATCAGTCCACCTACCTCTGGTCCAGAGTTCTGTTGAAATGTGTCAGATCAGACTCAGCATAACTTTATTAAATAGATAATATATTTAATAGCAGAGGTGGGGATTTCCAGGTCCATCAAGTCAAAGTCCTGCCATGTATTGGTTCAAACCTGTTCATTGAACCAGCCCATTTTGATGAGCACAATGCCTCATCCAGGTAAATGGGATAATTAGTGGAATCACCTGTGTTCAGTGAACAGGTTTGAAGTAATACATGGCAGGACTTTGACTTGATGGACCTGGAATTACCCACCTCTGTTTAATAGTATTTGTGTTTATCAAATACACTTTACATAAATACAATAAATGAACCCAAATGGCTCACTGGTGACTTAACACATAATTGCAAACCTGAAAAAGTATAGTTACAGTGAAAAATAGTGATGTGTTGAATGGATGCAGAGGTTTATGTGTGTTTGAATAGAACTTGTTTGTTCAGCAGCGACAGAAAAACAAAGACACTGGGGAACACTTTTGGTCTCTGCACCTGCACAGGTTTTGTATTGAAGTTGTTAGAGTTTGACAAAGTACCTTATTTGTCTGTTACAAATCGCACCGTTTGCAAATATTGTACAGAATTTATGAAGTAAAGGAGTTATATAGTTCCAATCAGACAAGAGAACGTCACAAAAAAAACAAATATGGTTCTGATGTGTATGTGCCAGGATTTGAACATCATATCAAGGGTTTCCTCCTGGATCTGCTGGAGCGCCCCCCCCACCACCACCACCACCACCAGAAAAAAAATACAAATAAAATAAAACAAACAACACAGGCAGTGGTTAGCACTCGTGCCTCACAGCAAGAAGGTCCCTGGTTTGATTCCAACACCAACACCTTTCTGTCTGTCTTTGTGTCCCACCATCCAACCACATGCACTGATAGTTTAATTACTTAATCTATAGTCATGTTTCCACTATGCAGTACGGTACGGTACAGGTCTCCTGCACAGTTTGCGTTTCCATTGTCTAAGGAGATCTTCAGAAGGAGTCGTGCTGTTTCGTGGAAGTGTCATCACGTCATTTCCAGTGCTTTCTTTCTGAACCACTGACTGTTATGGTCCTTCACAAGCTGATGATCACTGCACAGTTTTTTTTTTTAGCTCAATATCACACTGGGACGCCAATCAAATGAAGCCCCTCTGCCATTTTAGCTGGAACCAGCTGGAACGCTTTTTCATTGCGAACAGCCTCGTCCAACTTTCACTGCACCGCCTCCTCGCCAATAATGCACAATGACTACTCATAACTACTCCAAACTCTATTGCCAGACAACTTATCTTCTTTTCCAAGGCAGATGGACTTTAAAAATGGCGCGGCTTGTTGTTCTTTTTTTTTTTCTGTCTGTTGTTCTTACATGCTGCACAATGACGCTTTCCCTCAACCAATCACCGTCTGGCAGTGCTTGGCTCCTCCCAAATGGGAGGGTAACCAAAAGAGTAATGGGTACCACGGGACCAGTAAGCTTTCGCTTTCGTCGTAATGGAAAGGCTAAAATAAGCGTACTGTCCTGAACTGTACCGTACTGAACAGCAGAATGGAAATGGGGCTTAAATTGTCCATAGGTGTGAATGTGAGAGTGAATGTTTTATATATATGTTCAGCCCTGAGATGAACTGGAAACTCATACAGGGTGCACCCCGCCTTCGCCCATTGTAACTTGTTTAGACCCCAACCAGCCCCCGTGGCGCTACTGAGGATAAAGTGGATTAAGATGACAAGAACATAAGCATGTGTGACACTTTGATGAATACATTTCATTCAGACAGAGGTCATGTGTCGTTATCTAATATTGGAACAGTTTGGGTCCAGGATTGGGTCTAGGTTGTGAATCCAGCTTTGGGTCCAGGTTTTGGATCCAGATTTTGGTCCAGGTTTGGGGCCAAGTTTGATTCCAGGTTTGGGTCCAGATTTTGGGTCCAGGATTTGGTCCTGGTTTGGGCCCAAGTTTGGGTCAGGGGTTTGGTTCCAGGTTTTGGTCCAGATTTGGGTCCAAGTTTTAGTCCAGTTTTTGGTCCTGGTTTTTGTTCAGGTTTTGGGTCAGGTTTGGGGCCAAGTTTGGGTACAGGTTTTGGTCCAGATTTGGGTCCAGTTTTAGATCCAGATTTGAGTCTGAGCTGGATTCTGTGTTTTGGCTCTAATACCACTGATGGAACTAATTTATCTAACTTCAAACAAAACCACACAGTTCATGTTGAGTTAAGTTAATTTGAAAAAGAGGAATTATTCATTTATCTGAAAGGATTAAAACGTTTAATCAAATTAATCACATCATTACTTTGGATTAATCAT
This sequence comes from Siphamia tubifer, assembly GCA_020466265.1. Taxonomy (NCBI): domain Eukaryota; kingdom Metazoa; phylum Chordata; class Actinopteri; order Kurtiformes; family Apogonidae; genus Siphamia; species Siphamia tubifer. The sequence continues at coordinate 12,037,660 of CM035801.1, read as the reverse complement.
GATTAAATATTCAGACTCAAGAAAAAAAGGACTATATCGCACTTGTGTGTTTCTATAAGCTAAGCAATGCATTAGCCTAGTGCTAGCATTAGCGTAGAGCTAGCATTCGCCTAGTGATAGCAGAATCCCCAACTAACATTTGGTTTGCATTTATATGGTATTTTAACTTCAAAGGGCTTCGGTGAAAAGAAAAATATTTAATTATTTCATTGATTTATTTATGTTTGTATCTATTTCACTTAGAAAACAAAATATTTCATGTTTGTCGATTGTTCTGTCTCTGTTATTTTTTGTATGCAAATTTCCCACAAAATATACAAAAGTAACACAAAAATGCAGAGAAAAAATATACAAAACATGTTAAAATCCACTAAAATTTACCCCCCCAAAAAAAAACTAACCCAAAAAAGCACCCAAAAAAATCTAAACATATTCCAAAAAATGTTTAAACAAGCCATAAAATATCCCACACGTACAAAAATATGACTATATATACAATTAATGTGTTTATTTGTCACTAACCATTTCAACAAATCAACTTTAAATAATTGTTCCATTTAATTCAATCAGAACTTTTATTTAGATTAATCATGGTGATGGGTAAACCTGCATTAATGCATTAATTTTGACAGACCTGTTAGAAATTCAAATGTTTAATTCTCACATATGTGTGATTAAAGTGTGACGTACAGACGGACACACAACCTTCCACCATCATAGTCACATTTGACCTCAGCTTAAGTTCACACTCTTGACCAAATGACACCTGCATGTGTGTTTGCTCTTCATTCATTCTCTTCAGACTCTTTATAAAGGCCAGTTTTTATTCTACTCAGATGCAGATTAGTATCGGCACTTTTTCACTTTCGAAGGCTGCAGAACTCTCCAAGTGTCAAAAAAAACCAATTTCATTACAGCAAATGAGTGAAGATTTGCCAGGAGAGCGATCCATTGGACTGAGGTATTATAACAAACTTCCCCTGAGGCTCCAGGGAGCAACGGACGTGAGCTATGATCGTGTAGGACCAGGAAGAACACAAAGGATCCAAGAGGAAGCACTTACATCATCATCATCATCACATCACTGCATTACACCCATTGTAAAGGTTAAAGGTGAACGTTTTGGATCTTTAAGGGTTAAAGGCATCTGTGTGTGTTTCTGATTTTGTTTCATTCAGTCTGAATATCCTCCAGATTGTGTCTGCTCTCTTCCTCAGTGTGTGTGTATGTGTGTGTGTGCAGTCCAGAGTGCTGACTGCAGTGCTTCTGTTCTGAGCATGCCCAGTAGAGGTGCCTATAAATCCTCAGTGTTCTGCTCTTACTGTGTCAGCAGTCCAAGCAATGAACACAGATTAAACCAAAAAGGATTCTGTCCCACTGACACACACTGCACATCTATCTATCTATCTATCTATCTATCTATCTATCTATCTATCTATCTATCTATCTATCTATCTATCTATCTATCTATCTATCTATCTATCTATCTATCTATCTATCTATCTATCTATCTATCTATCTATCTATCTATCTATCTATCTATCTATCTATATAATAATGACATTTATTCTGCTAAGGAATGGCGTTATTTATTTGTTTGTGTGTCTATCTGTTTCTTTGTCTTTCTGTAACATAACTCAAAAAATTATGGCTGACATTTTCCAGAAACGTTAATACTGGGACAATGAACATGTGATTACATTTTTGTAGTGATCAGAACATGTGTGAGTTTCATTGGGTTGGTCAGGGCAGACCACTGCTCACAGAAAATGAATAGGGGTGGGAGATAATAATTTATTTTTTTTTATTATTTATTCCCACTCCCTTTTGAATATGTTACTTGCCTTGTTATTTTTTATTTATGCTATATTGACTTTGTCTTGTTATTTTATCAATAATTGGCTTTGAAAGAAAAAAATGTTTTTGAGATATTCGAAATAAAATGACTGAAATAAAATGAGAAGTGAAGGGGTGGGGGGCTGATCTGCCTTGGTGGAGTCTGGGCTCTATTTAATATAGTGATATTTTTCCCAACCTTACTTGAGTCTTTTCAGTCTATATTCAAACATTCATCACCTCCTGATGTTCAAAAGTTAAGGCTATTGTATGTGTTCTAAAAAGAATTGTTTTTGGAACAGCTTCAAATATGGTTAATAGTGAACTTTATTGTCATAACACAAAAGTGTTTTAGACCATTATTTATGCCATTCTTCATGTATCCAGAGGTGTTTTGAACCTTTATCCAAAACGTCATCAGCGCCCCCTGGTTTTCACACAGTAAAGCTTTAGGGTTATGTGCTCCAAAATGATTGGCCCATCTTCAAATCCAGCTAAAAACTCACCATTAGTTCATGTGCATTAACACTAACTCTACTGTACTGGACAAACTGACCATTAGTTCATGTGCATTAACACTAACTCTACTGTACTGGACAAACTGACCATTAGTTCATGTGCATTAACACTAACTCTACTGTACTGGACAAACTGACCATTAGTTCATGTGCATTAACACTAACTCTACTGTACTGGACAAACTGACCATTAGTGCATCTGCGTTAACACTAACTCTACTGGATAAACTGACCATTAGTTCATGTACATTAACACTAACATGTGTAATAACACTGGTCTGTTTGTGTGTGCTGAACCTCTGCAGGATCTTCTGGACCTTAAACCCAGCATTTTTCCCTTTTCCCAGAATCCCTGGTGCACACTGTGTTTTAGTGCAGTCATAAACGCTGGCTGTAAACATCTTAATGTTACCCCGTTCACTCTCACTTCCAAATCTGGATGCTGCTCCTTCATAAAACATGTATTATTATTTCAATTACATTAGAATTTGTCAAGTGTGACCCAGTGGTAGGTGTGTCCATCTGTCCCACCCACCCATCAATACCAATCTAATAGTCAGAGGAAAGATCAATCCCAAGGCTGAGATCAGGGCAAATCCAGTCAACCCTGAGTTCATTCTACTTTTACTAGAGTATTTTTCACACCAGTAGCTGTACTTCTACTTAAGTACAGAGTGTGAGTACTTTTACCACCTTTGTTAGTCAGTACACTGACAGCTGAGACTAGCCTGGCTCTCAACACCAGTTGTCCTGTGCTGAGAAGACCACCAAGCCCACGTTCCCTGAAGAAGAAACATCAAACTGTTGTATATTTATTATAAATAAATATTTAAACCTTAAACTCTGGTCTGTGGTCCTGAATTTGGGTTCTGTTTTTGGTACCAGCTTGACAGAAGCCAAAAAAACCTTATGCAAAAACCTCCCTGGAAACAAACAATACAGAGGGGCACAATAAAAAAAGAATTAAATGTATATATAACTGTAATAACAATCTAAAGTCGAAACAAAGAGCCCAAATGCTACAACAACTAAAATTAAAACTACAAACAGTCTCAAAGGCCTCCCCTCGCCCCTGCCGCCGACAGCGAGACAACATTGTTCCATGTGCTGGATGTAATATTCTGCCAGAAATGCACACTTTTGTATAAATATTTCGGGGCACTATAAAATGACTTATTTGAAATGTTGTCTGTTGAATGGGTTTAGAACTGCGAGTCAAATTCCAGCCAAATCGGTGTTCGTATGTTCTGAAGCAATTTATGTAGTGGTCATTTTTCCCGAAAACTTTGTGACATTGTAGCACAAAACTGATGCAAGTTTTAGAAAAAATTTTGATACATTTTGATGCCCCTCCCCCTTGTCTAGATAGTATTCACCAATTTTGATCTCATTGGCCCCAACGACCAAGGAGGAAATCATTAAAATACAAAGACAGCGAAAATAATAACTCAACATGTTTGAAATTTCAATCCAAGATGGTGGACCTCCTGTTGGTTTATAGCCGTGGCCATCATAAGGTTTTTTGTTTGTCTCCTCATGATGAACATGTGCAACGATTTTCATAGCTCTACCTTCACTTGGGCATGATCGGGCTATTCAAGAGGGCGCTCGCAAAAACTCACAATTTTTCACACTTCTGAAGTGTGTGTAAAATATGGTCAGTTTTCATGCATGTTCAGGGGGTAAAATTTGAGCTCAAAGGGATGCGTCCCTTGCGATCACAGCAGACTCAATAGGCTTTGCACCGGACGTGGTCTAAAAACTACAAGTCATGTGATATATAACCTTATATTATGAGTTAGTGCATATAAGCTTCTAGTGCTTATATACACTCAGATTTAAAATGTTGGGGGAAGTACTGGCACTGAGTCCTTCTCTCTCTCTCTCTCTTTCTTAAACCTATCTTACATACCAAGTCTGTTCATGGCTAATCATCACCTGGTGTCCCCTTTCCCCACTTCCCCACCAGAGTACCCACATAAGGAGCCATAGACAATGGGATCTGCAGTGACTCACTTGTGTCCTGTGCTGACCTCTGACCCCAGACTTTCCCCTTCACTCTCACCTGTCTGATGGATGGACCTGCCCACCCCCTTCTTCATCTACAAATGGATGTTCATCTATAGCCTGTCCGTCCATGGGAGTGGATCTCTCCTTCAGTTTGGTTCTCCCCAAGGTCTTTTTTTTCCACCAGGTTTTGGAGTTTTTTTCTTGCTGAGAAGGAGGGTCTAAGGACAGGGGATGCTTGGGACTTTTATCTATTTCTGTGGTTGATTGTGTTTTTTGTGAAGCCCTGTGAGATGACATTGTTGTGATTTGGGGCTCTATAAATAAAATCGAATGTCCATCTGCATGTATCCAGAGATGTTTCAAAGTGTTTTCTAGCCTAAGTTATTAAAACATTCATCGGCGTCACCTTGTGTTAAAATGACTTCAAAAGGGCTCTAGATCATTATAGATGCCCACATACATGTTTCCTGAAGAATTTCTAAATAATTTGGAACAGTTTATGTCCTGAACATCTTTGGAATGGTTTATATCCATCATTATATCTATCATCATCTATGTTCTGAAATTCAATGAACACCGTCTTTGTCATTGTTTATGAAGGATCTGAAAACGACTCTAATTAATGGAATAATATAATTCAATTTTATTTCTATATAGAGCCCCAAATCAGATCAATGTCGTCTCACATGATTTTATACTGTCATGTATGTTTTTTTCTGTCCTGGACTCGGTCTTGACTCAGACTCAAGTATTTTGGACTCTGTCTTTTCTTGGACTTGAACCTGTTTGCTCTTTAGGCTCGGCCTTGACTTGGTCTTGGACTTGTCTTGGACTCAACAAAGGTGGTCTTGACTACAGCCCTGGTTGGAATCCTTCATAATGCTGGATGGACTCATAGGAAAAAGCCATTGAATACAGCAGTTAAACACATCACATCTGCTCAAATATAGAACTAAACAGGTGAACTCGGTTTGACGTTGCTCATTCCTGTTCCAAAGGCCATTGAATACACTACTTAAACACATGACTGTGAATCTGCTTCTTCCAGAACTGGATGGTGTTCGACACTCATTTGTTAATGTTAGTGAAGCTGTAAGAGTCGGTTTCCTCCTCGTTAAAAATTAAAAGCTTGGCCTTAATGGAGATCGTGCAAAGCAGCCAGTGAGCCGTGAGCACTGCGCTAACATTATGGAGTCATAAATAGGAAGCAGAGGCAGAACACACACACACACACACACACACACACACACACACACACACACACACACACACATTGACAGAGTAAACATGTGGATGTGCAGGGGTGATGTGACACCAAAGGCCCATTAGTGTGGACTCAGTTTATAGTTTATAGAACACACACACAGACAGTGAGAGCTGAGCAGAGTCAATGACAGAGGATCTATGTGTGTGTTTGTGCGTCTCTAAGCGTCTCTGAACGCTCCCACTGAGGCTGTTACAATTAAAGCCGAGCCAACCACAGCTCAGGGAAACGGAGGAGGAAAAGACGAACGTCAGCACAAACGGTGGCAGAGATGCTTTTAGCGTCTGCAGAACTAATGCCCAATTAGATCCCAGTGCCATCAGAACCCAAGGCTGGGGTTCTGGCCCAGGTTGTGCTCGTTCACTGTCAGCTCCCATGGATCATACTCAGTCTGAAACTGTGGGAGCGTGTGCAGCACATGGAATATTCATGAAGGTTTAGTAGTTGGAACAGGTTGGAGGTTTTTAACCATCATCCCAAATAAAACGTCATTATGACTCAAACAGCTCAGGCCAGTAAAAGTCAGAGCTCTGACTCCTTCTGGTAATGATGTAGTTTATACATGTGTGAGTTTATATGAGTTAGGGGAGCAGAAATGTCCACATGTGTCTGTGTTTCATGTGCACCAGAACTCACCTGCACATGTCCCAGACATTTACCATCCAGATCTGTGTCCTCTCAGGTCTATGACAAAGAAAACACAAGCAAAGAACAGGAAAACACAAGGAAAGAGCAGGAAAACCCCAGCAAAGAACAGGAAAACACAATCAAAGAGCAGGAAAACACAAGAAAAGCGTAGGAAAACACAAGCAAAGAAAAGGAAAACACAAGCAAAGAGCAGGAAAACACAAGCCAAGAGTAGGAAAACACAAGCAAAGAGTGGGAAAACACAAGCAAAGAGCAGGAAAACACAAGCAAAGAGCAGGAAAACCCCATCAAAGAGCAGGAAAACACAAGCAAAGAGCAGGAAAACACAAGCAAAGCGTAGGAAAACACAAGCAAAGAACAGGAAAGAAGCATTTTAAAAGACAAATGGTCTGTGTGTGTGTGTGTGTGTGTGTGTGTGTGTGTGTGTGTGGGCACACCAGGAAACCACACAATTACCTCCGAGGTTATGTTTTTGTTTGTTTGTCTGTCTGTTAGTTAGCAAGATAACTCAAAAAGTTCTGGACGGATGTTGATGAAATTTTCACAGTAGGTTGGTAATGGAGAGATCTGGAAATGATTACTCATAGACACTTATGGATGGATTTTGATGAAATTTTCAGGATATGTTGGGAGTCTCACAAGGAACAAATGATAGCATTTTGTTGGTGATCCAGAAGAGATCCTGGATTCTGGATCACTTTGAAATGTATTCTCCATTTACCGCAATGTAAAATTGATCCGGAATCAAGGATCTCTTCTGGATCACCAACAGAATGTAATAATTTGTTCCTTACGACACTCCCAACACATCCTGAAAATTTCATCAAAATCCATCCATAAGTGTCCATGAGTTACCCCCCTCCCCCCCAGATCACCACCAAAATCTAATCATTTCCAGATCTCCCGATTATCAACCTACCCTGAAAATTCCACCAAGATCCATCCACAACTTTTTGAGTTATCTTGTTAACTAACCTCTCTTCATTCAAAGGGGGGGGGGGGGGGGCTACCTTGGCAGAGGTTTGCGCTCTCAGAGTGCTTTTCTAGTTTTAATGAATAACATAGACTTCCTTTATTGTCATTGTATTACTCAATCAATACAATGAAATTAAAAAGTGCAATCCAAGGTACATGGCTAATAAATAAATAAAACCCAATAAAACCTACAAATCACAAACAAGTAAAAACCAGTAAAAAGAATAAAAACATACCACACAAACATTCCTACCACAAGTCCTGTTACCCTTCCTGTTAATGTAGTCGGAGATAGAGGGGGAATATAGAATAATAATGAATATATCTGTAAAACAACATATTTGCTTTTGTCTCTGTGGTTATGGAATGGCTTCTCGTGTCATCTCGTGATAATAAATAAACAAATCATCACATTTGCGATTTCATGGAAAACCCCACATTCCACATTTGTGTTTTTTCAACATTTAGTAAATATAGTTAAAGTTTTATGTATGTATTTATGTCTGGACAGACTAAACAAATGGTCAGCTGATCCTGTTCATGTTCGGACCAGTGTGTTGTAGACCCCCTCCTCCATCAGCAGGAGTATTCAACACAATTAAAGACCTCCTTAATAAATAATAGCCCCCCTTTCTTTCTTTCCCTCTCCCTTCTACACTAATAATACATCCATCCCAGTGACAGGCCTTAGAGTTTATGTCAATAATTGATGAAGACAAATTCCTTCTGGTTTTAATTAGATCAACAGGAAATGAGTATTTATTTGAATACAAGACTTGGGAAAGTTCACATTAAACATTTGTTCAACATCTACAGTAGATAGTTTTGCAAAAGGTTTTAAAGAACAGGATATTGGCTAATATGTTCCATCTGGTTTAAGCTCAGCCAATGAACCAAAACCTGATCTGGAGGAGTTCAAAGGTCAGTGAAGACTTTTGACATTTGACCAGCGCTGTTCGTGTTCTATAATGTTCCTCAGACTTGACTGAAGTTCTGTAGTAGACTGTTGGACAGAAGGATGTTCTCCAGTAGACTGTTGGACAGAAGAATGTTCTCCAGTAGATTGTTGGACAAAAGGATGTTCTCCAGTACTGTCAGACAGAAGGATGTTCTCCAGTAGACTCATGGACAGAAGGATGTTCTCCAGTAGACTGTTGGGCAGAAGGATGTTCTCCAGTAGACTGTTGGACAAAAGGATGTTCTCCAGTAGACTGTTGGACAGATGGATGTTCTCCAGTAGACTGTTGGACAAAAGGATGTTCTCCAGTACTGTCAGACAGAAGGATGTTCTCCAGTAGACTGTTGGACAGAAGGATGTTCTCCAGTAGACTGTTGGACAGAAGGATGTTCTCCAGTAGATTGTCAGACAGAAGGATGTTCTCCAGTAGACTGTCAGACAGAAGGATGTTCTTCAGTAGACTGTCGGACAGAAGGATGTTCTCCAGTAGACTCATGGACAGAAGGATGTTCTCCAGTAGACTGTTGGACAGATGGATGTTCTCCAGTAGACTGTTGGACAGAAGGATGTTCTCCAGCAGGTCTGTTCAGAATGTTGTCTTCTGTTTCTGGTAGGTAAACCCTGATAGATAGACCCTAGTAGATAAACCCTGGCAGATAAACCCTAGTAGATAAACCCTGGTAGATATACTCTAGTAGGTAAACCCTGGTAGATAGACCATGGAAGGTAAACCCTGGTATATAGACCCTAGTAGGTAAACCCTAGTAGATAGACCCTGGTAGGTAAACCCTGGTATATAGACCCTAGTAGGTAAACCCTAGTAGATAGACCATGGAAGGTAAACCCTGGTATATAGAACCTAGTAGGTAAACCCTGGTAGATAGACCCTAGTAGGTAAACCCTGGTAGATAGACCCTGGTAGGTAAACCCTGGTATATAGACCCTAGTAGGTAAACCCTGGTAGATAGACCCTAGTAGGTAAACCCTGGTAGATAGACCCTGGTAGGTAAACCCTGGTATATAGACCCTAGTAGGTAAACCCTGGTAGATAGACCCTAGTAGGTAAACCCTGGTAGATAGACCATGGAAGGTAAACCCTGGTATATAGACCCTAGTAGGTAAACCCTGGTAGATAGACCCTGGTAGGTAAACCCTGGTAGACAGACCCTAGTAGGTAAACCCTGGTAGATATACCCTGGTAGGTAAACCCTGGTAGACAGACCCTGGTGCGTAGACCTTGGGGTTAGACCCTAGTAAATAGACTGTAGTGGGTAGATCTTGGTGGGTAGACGCTTAGACCCTCTAAACCCTGGCAGATCCAGGTTCAGATCCATCATTTATTCCATATTTGCTCTCATCCTCCTTCTCTTCTTCTCTGGTTGGTTTTCTTTACTCTCGTTTTCCTTCATCTATGCTTAGTTTTATTTTCTTCTTCATTGTCCTCTTTTTTCATTCTCTTTATTCTCTTCTCTTTTGTTGTCCTCATCT
>CM035801.1:11960463-12022963 GCA_020466265.1 Siphamia tubifer | reverse complement strand
ATAATGTGTCGTGTTTAATGATTTACAAATGTTTAAATTAAGTTGATAACTAAGTCGTATCTAGAGTAAGCACAGTGCGCTAACTTAGCATAACGTCTATGGGAAACATTAGCCTGTACCGGTAAATGTGGCGAAAACAAACCGCAACCCTAAGCTAGACTTATCGACTACAAAGACCTTTACTGTGTGTGTGTGTATGTATGTGTGCACCTAATTATATATATCATTAATGGACGATATAATTGCATGTTAAGTCGTATCTAGAGTAAGCACGGTAGGCTACGCTAGCTTAGCATAACGTATTGAAGTCTACAGGAAACATTAGCCTGCACCGTTAAATGTGGAGAAAACAAACCGCAACGCTTAGCTAGACTTATCGACTACAAGGACCCCCCACTGTGTGTGTATGTATGTGTGCACCTAATGATATAACGTTATATCATTAATAGACGATATAATTGCATGTTAAGTCGTATTTAGAGTAAGCACAGTATGCTAGCTTAGCATAACGAATTGATGTCTATGGTAAACATTAGCCTGCAATTAGCCTGTTGTGTCGAAATGTGATCGTCCGTCAAGATCTGTTTATCTATGGTGATGGCATTGATATACGCGAAAGCCTCGTTTTTATACAACTAATCTTCATACATCGTTTGAGTAAACACTGTGATAGTGTTTCCCATCTTTGCTGAACAAGAGTTTTATGTAAAAGAAAAAAAAATGCGGTGAAAAATATGTCCCTAATAAACGCTGGTTGATTTCAGTGATTAACACAAATAAACTCACAAAACTAAAAGCACAAACCTATCGCTCAGCAAAGATGGGAAATACTAGCCTGTCAAAGTGTTTAATCAAACCAGTATGAATATTACTTGTATAAAAATGAATAACATATCAATGCCGGAAACAGATCTCGACACAACACTGGTAAATGTGGAATAAACAAACAGCAACCCTAAGCTAGACGTATTGACTATAAAGACTCTGTGTGTGTGTGTGTGTGTGTGTGTGTGTGTGTGTGTGTGTATGTGTGCATCTAATGATACATATCATTAAAGGATGATATAATTGCATGTTATAGCTACCTATCCTGTGTGTTACGGTTTAAGGAAAGTGATTTTCTGACTTAATATTATTTCTAACCAAACAATATGCATGATTTCTTCAGAAGCAAGGATGGAGGAAAGAAGGAAGGATAGAGGAAGCGACAGAGGAAAGAAGGAAGGATGGAGAAGGAAGAGAGGAAGAAAAGGAGAGAGAAAGTAAGGAGGATGGAGGAAAGAAAGAGGGAAGGAGGGGAAGAAAGAAGGAAAGGAGGGAGGACAGAAGAAACATTCAAAACAGATTGGGTCAATTTGACCAGGGATGGTGACAGGAGGGTTAATGGCACATGTGCAGGCAGACAAGTGTTTTGATGTATAGTGAGATTTATTTATTTAAGTGTATTTGTGTTCTTAAGTTCAGCATTACTTGTTAATGGCAAAGGGATTTTTGATGTGTACACACTATGTACCTGTTATGACAGTTGATTCAATAGCACACACACACACATACTGACTTGAATTCTTTCAGTTTGTGCTGCCATATAATTTAAAAATGGAAGTCAAAAAATAAAGTCATTCATCATAACTAAACTCAATTGGATGTTTCTGTCTTTCTAAGTTAACAAAGAGGTAAGCTTAGATACCTATGAAACAATATCGTTTATCTTGATGAAAACCTATACTACTACTAGGTTACTAGATACACCAGTATACTCCTCCACAGCACAGATCTACCCACTCAAACAAAAAAACATTTTACTCAGTCAAATCAGATTTCTAAATGCTTGATGCTACACTGTTCTGTACATTATTTGGGTAAGTAAAATAGTTATATCATTCATACTTCAGCCTACCGTTTATTATGATCTAAGACTGTAGGGCTTTTTTTTTAAAGTCATTTCGGTGTGCCACCCTTCCAATGTCTGTGCCCCTAGCTGGCCCCCCCTAGAAAAAAATTCTAGACCCGCCCCTGCTTGTGCCCGACGTGGTACGTGGCGAAGACCTAATAAGATAAAATATTATACCACACATAAAAGACTAAGCTAAAAAAAACACTAGATGCAGATCCAGGGGCAGATGTGGGTGTAGATACAGATGCAGGTGTAGGTGTAGTTGCAGGTGTTGGTGCAGGTGTAGGTATTACTTCAGGTGTTTGTGCAGGTCCATGTTTAGATACAGGTGCCGTGTTGGTGTAGGTGCAAGTGTAGTTGCAGGTGTTGGTACAGGTAAAGGTGTAGATATAGATGTAGTTGCAGCTGTAGGTGCAGGTCCAGGTGTATGTGCAGGTGTTGGTGTAGGTGCAGGTGTAGGTGTAGGTGCAGGTGTTGGTGTAGGTGTAGGTGTAGGTGCAGGTGTTGGTGTAGGTGCAGGTGCAGGTGTAGGTGTAGGTGCAGGTGTTGGTGTAGGTGCAGGTGCAGGTGCAGGTGCAGGTGTTGGTGTAGGTGTAGGTGTAGGTGTAGGTGCAGGTGTAGGTGCAGGTGTAGGTGCAGGTGTAGGTGCAGGTGTAGGTGTAGGTGCAGGTGTAGGTGCAGGTGTAGGTGCAGGTGTAGGTGCAGGTGTTGGTGTAGGTGCAGGTGCAGGTGCAGGTGTAGGTGCAGGTGTTGGTGTAGGTGCAGGTGCAGGTGCAGGTGTAGGTGCAGGTGTTGGTGTAGGTGCAGGTGCAGGTGTAGGTGCAGGTGTTGGTGTAGGTGCAGGTGTTGGTGTAGGCGCAGGTGTAGGTGTAGGTGTAGGTGCAGGTGTTGGTGTAGGTGCAGGTGCAGGTGCAGGTGTTGGTGTAGGTGTAGGTGCAGGTGTAGGTGTAGGTGCAGGTGTAGGTGCAGGTGTAGGTGTAGGTGTAGGTGTAGGTGCAGGTGTAGGTGTTGGTGTAGGTGCAGGTGTAGGTGCAGGTGTAGGTGTAGGTGTAGGTACAGGTGTTGGTGTAGGTGCAGGTGCAGGTGTAGGTGTAGGTGCAGGTGTTGGTGTAGGTGCAGGTGCAGGTGTTGGTGTAGGTGTAGGTGCAGGTGTAGGTGTAGGTGCAGGTGTAGGTGCAGGTGTTGGTGTAGGCGCAGGTGTAGGTGTAGGTGCAGGTGTAGGTGTAGGTGCAGGTGTAGGTGTAGGTGCAGGTGTAGGTGCAGGTGTAGGTGTAGGTGTAGGTGTAGGTGCAGGTGTAGGTGTTGGTGTAGGTGCAGGTGTAGGTGCAGGTGTAGGTGTAGGTGTAGGTGCAGGTGTTGGTGTAGGTGCAGGTGCAGGTGTAGGTGTAGGTGCAGGTGTTGGTGTAGGTGCAGGTGCAGGTGTTGGTGTAGGTGTAGGTGCAGGTGTAGGTGTAGGTGCAGGTGTAGGTGCAGGTGTTGGTGTAGGCGCAGGTGTAGGTGTAGGTGCAGGTGTTGGTGTAGGTGCAGGTGTAGGTGTAGGTGCAGGTGTAGGTGTAGGTGTAGGTGCAGGTGTTGGTGTAGGTGCAGGTGCAGGTGTAGGTGTAGGTGCAGGTGTTGGTGTAGGTGCAGGTGCAGGTGCAGGTGCAGGTGTTGGTGTAGGTGTAGGTGCAGGTGTAGGTGTAGGTGCAGGTGTAGGTGTAGGTGCAGGTGTAGGTGTAGGTGCAGGTGTTGGTGTAGGTGCAGGTGCAGGTGTAGGTGTAGGTGCAGGTGTTGGTGTAGGTGCAGGTGCAGGTGCAGGTGCAGGTGTTGGTGTAGGTGTAGGTGCAGGTGTAGGTGTAGGTGCAGGTGTTGGTGTAGGTGCAGGTGCAGGTGCAGGTGCAGGTGTTGGTGTAGGTGTAGGTGCAGGTGCAGGTGCAGGTGTTGGTGTAGGTGTAGGTGCAGGTGTAGGTGCAGGTGTAGGTGTAGGTGCAGGTGTAGGTGTAGGTGCAGGTGCAGGTGTAGGTGCAGGTGTTGGTGTAGGTGCAGGTGTTGGTGTAGGTGCAGGTGTTGGTGTACTGCAGCAGGTTTCTTTCTGCTTGTTTGTGTGTTTGGTGTCTCCATGAGTCGAAGTGGACATAAAGTCACGGCTGTGAAAGAGCGAGAGTCTATCTCAGCTAAAACGATGATTAAAGGGTCTTGCCCTTTAAATAGACAATCCTGTTGACCCAATTTAGAGTCACGATCAATCCAGCACTCGCCACGTTCATTGAGATGCCAACAATTGATTTTCTCTTCTCTGCTCGCCCTGCCTGAGACGAGGAGGGAGCAGAGGTGGTGGAAGCCATCCAGCCTTCTATGTCTACATTTATTCATACACACATTAGCTGCAGGAGTTTACAGACACCCAAAACACATTCCTACGCTAACGAAAGAAAAACAAATGCAACCATTCATAAGATAATTATAACAAAGCCACGATCATTTGGACTTTCCACATTAGAACAAAAGTTTATTTATTTGTCGTCAAACCCAAATGAAGACTACACAGCAAATAATTTTCCAAAATGTCAACAGCAGAAGTTGAAGATTTAACATGTCTTTTAACACATCTTAACATTTTTGTGGGTTTTCAAAAGTTAAAAACTTTTTTTTTTACATCTGTGTATGTTTTCATCACCCCCCCCCCCTAATATTTAAACACCTTTGTGTGTTTTAAATCATCCACAGTTCTTTAAAGGGATAGTTCACTATTTTTCACATGAATTTGTATGGGATCATCATCTTTATTCTGGTGCACCCACAGTGACGTACCCCTGACAGTGTCCTGTGAGCCTAGTTCTGGTCCCGTTTTGGTCAAAGTGAAAGTAGTCCCGGCCAGTTTCCTGGGGTCACCAAAATACAGCGTGTCTCTTCTCAAAACAATATGTGTTTGAATGAGTGATTTATTTAACACAACTGATGTAGTTTGCTAAGGTACATAGCTGTTAGCACATCGATCGCTATTGAGAGAAAGTAGCTCCAAGCAATTATGAGGTGTGAATTTTTGTTCCATGACGGTTTTGTTATGCAAATAAATCACTCATTCAAACATACTGTTTTGAGAAGAAACATGTATTTTGTTGGCCTTGACTAACAGGACACTGTAGGGGGTAAGTCACTGTGGGTGCACCAGAGTAAAGACGCTGATCTCGTACAAATTCATGTAAAAATAGTGAACTCTTTCTCTCTTTAAGCTTTGTATAAAAAACTCCAGCAGCTCAGTCTTCAGTTTCACTTTGACGTTGGAACTTACACGGTAACCGTTGGAGATTTTTAGACTTAAAAAAAAAGACAATTCAGGTGAATTTTTTTCTCATGCTGTACCTCCCCCCCAAGGGAGGTCCAACTCACTATTTGAAAACCCCTGCTCTTCTGTACTGAACGGAGCTTTGTTGGAGATGTCCAGCATTCAACCTGTTCATAGAACACAGGTAACCATAGAGATGTCCAGAGTTCAACCTGTTTATAGAGCACAGGTAACCATAGAGATGTCCAGCACTGAACCAGTGCTGAAAACATGTCCAAACATCAAAATGCATAATATGAAATACAAATGATTTTTACAAAAACTATAGACGAAAGTGTGAGTGTATTTTCAGAGAAGGGATTTGACATGTATATTTTCTAAGTCTAACTTATGAGCACAGCTGTAGATAGTGTGGTTTGTCTGTTTCTTACTTTTCAGCTTGTGTTGTTAACAGTGAATGGATTCATGTTTATATGAACAGTTGTGAACAGGTTGTTCGTACACACATATGTAGTAGCAGCAGTTGTCACAGGAAGTGTTTAGACTCATGCCTGCAGCATCATGACCGTCACATCCAACCTCAAACACATGTGTGTGTCTCTGTTTATGGGAATATTGATTTGTTGTTATACCATGGGGACCCCCATGAGTGTTAACTGTCGGTCCCCAATGGTAAAACATAAATATGTGCGAAGTATGCAAATTTGTGCAAATGATATGGCTCTATGAACCCATTAATTTTTTTTGTTTTTTCTGGAAGGTCAGGGGAAACAGATGCAAGGTGACAGTCTTTTTCAAAGCTTTGAAAATGTGTCCTATTTATTTAATTACATTTATTTATTTTATAGATTTTTTTTTATTAAAAATATTTTATTTTATTTTTATTATCATTACTATGTACATTTTTAAACTTTATTTAATTGTTTTTATAGTAGTATTAGTAGTATTATAGTATTGTATTTTAAGAAAAGTAAAAGAAAACATGTTTATATATATTTTTTTCCAACTTTTATTTATTCATTTATTTTATTATTTTTATTATTAGTATTTTTAAATACTCAATGGCTACTTTACCCACAAGTGATGATTACCAACTTGGTCGTCATGAGACAAAGAAACCAGTGTTTCCTTGTTTACACACACACACACACACACACACACACACACACACATATATATATATATATATATATATATATATATATATATAAAACATATGTGTGTGTGTGTGTGTGTGGTTTTGGGTGTGTTGTGTTTTCCTAGTGCAGTGAAATCCATCAAGTCTCTGTTCACTGAGTGTGAGATGTCTGTTTTCAGTAAGGGGGGGTGGGGGTTGGGGTGTGGGGGGTGTACAGGTATCCAAACCTGTTGAATATTTTACAAGCCTCTCCTCCACTGTTCACAGAAAAGTCCCTGAAGGTAGAAAAGTGTGTGTGAGTCAGACAGAAGGCAGAGGCAGAAGAGGGAGGAGGCTTTGACAGCTTCCACCAGGCGTCTCTGGACTGTCCTTGGGTTGGACACGTCTGCACCTGAAGATATGTCTGTGGCTTTTAACCCTTTACCATCCTGGGCTGATTTAGCTTAAAACAGCCTCAGCAAAGTAGCCCAGACTCCCCTCACCCCAGCTACCTCAGCCAGCTCCTCCAAGGGAATCCCGAGGTGTTCCCAGATCAGCCCAGAGATATAACCCCTCTAGCGTGTCCTGAGTCGACCCTGAGGTCTCCTCCCAGATGGACATGCCCTGAACACCTACCCAGGGAGGCGTCCAGGAGGCATCTCATGAGGTGCTTGAGCCACCTCAGCTGACTCCTCTGGACATGGAGGAGCAGCGGCTCTACTCAGAGTCCCTCCCAAATGCCCAAGCTTCTCACCCTATCTCTAAGGCTGAGCCCGGCCACCCTACCAAGGAAACTCATTTCAGTCGCTTGTAGCCATGATCTCATTCTTTTGGTCCTGACCCATAGCTCATGAGGTGAGGGTCGGTATGTAGATCGACTGTTAAATCGAGAGCTTCGCCTTCTGGCTTAGCTCCTTCTTCACCACAACAGATCGGTTTAACACCCGCATTACTGCAGATGCTGCCCCAATACGCCTGTCGACCTCCTGTTCCATCCTTCTATCACTTGTGAATAAGATCCTGAGGTACCTTCCCCCCAGCTGAGGACCATGGCCTCAGACTAGGAGGTGCTGATCTGATAGATACTGTATAAAAATATTTGTACTTTATACTCCTTACATTTATATAAATATCTGTACTTTATACTCCTTACATTTATATAAATATCTGTACTTTGTACTCCTTACATTTATATAAATATATGTACTTTATACTCCTTACGTTTATATAAATATTTGTACTTTATACTCCTTACATTTATATAAATATCTGTACTTTATACTCCTTACATTTATATAAATATTTGTACTTTATACTCTTTACATTTATATAAATATATGTACTTTATACTCTTTACATTTATATAAATATATGTACTTTATACTCCTTACATTTATATAAATATCTGTACTTTATACTCTTTACATTTATATAAATATATGTACTTTATACTCTTTACATTTATATAAATATGTACTTTATACTCCTTACATTTATATAAATATCTGTACTTTATACTCTTTACATTTATATAAATATATGTACTTTATACTCCTTATATTCTCAGAATAGACTCATTAGTCCACTCTTTCCATTTCCTTTCCTCCTTCCTTGGTCAACTCTTTTCATTTATTTCCTTCCTTCCATCCATCCACAGTCCACTCTTCATTTTTTGCACCTTTACTTCTTTCTCCACTTCTTCTCACTCCTCTTTCCTCTCTCTCCATCTCCTTCATTCATCTCTCCTCTCATTTTCTTTCTGTCCTGCAGCTACAATAGCATTCAGATCTTTTGCATTAAGGCCTTGCCTGCCTGGACTAAATGGGGCAGTGTGCAATTAGTTTTGCTAGTACTTATCTCATTAAAGTAAATGAATTATTGATTTAATGACACTGGTGCTTTTAGAGGCAGAGCAGCTGCTAATATGACTGTGATGTTTGAAAAGACACTGTCCATCTGAGCAGAAAAATAAAACACCTGCCTTAGCTCTTTTACAACATTCCCCTCTTTGACTTTATCATCTGTCTAAGTCACCGTCACTCATTCAATAAGCACTTTCATCATCATCATCATCATCATCATCATCATCATCATCATCATCATCATCATCATCATCATCATCATCATCAGTGTGGTGTCTGTATAATTATGCACATGGTCATAAACATTGCTATTGACTCTGTGACCACAGTCTACATTTGGACCATCTGCATCTGGGTTTGTCAGAATCTAAAGCAGATCCGGTGCATGAGTGACACGGACCCGCCCTATCGTGGGACCGTCCACGCTGTCATAGGCTGGGGCCAACAGCTTAAGAGTTCATTTTTAAAAATTAATTATGCATAAATAAATCAATCCCAGGGTGCTAGGGTTTTTTTTTTGTTTTTTTTTTAGCAAAAGTTAGCACTGTTATTTATGAACTGTTTTTATTCTGTGTTTTATGGAGCACCCCCCCCCCCCCAACATAAGTTTTCACAGTGCATGTACATGTACATCCTTGTGACATTAAACATCTTGAATCTTGCTACAATTGAACCCTTTTCTTCTTTTCTTAAAGGGTATAAAAATAAAAAAAAACATCCTTAATTTTTAAAAAATGTGTTCAAAACTATTTGTCATAATCTGATTGGTTGTTTTGTAATGATCTGGTATTCATTTCATTTCATTTCATTATTTATTTATTTGAACAGCTAAAACAAAATAAGTAAACGATAACGATAACGATACCTTGTTGGAAAGGGTGTAGGATGAAGTTAACAAAACTTATCTACTCCTTTGTGTTACTCAGTCAGAGCATGTATATATTACAACCAAAAAGAAAAGAAAGTGCATCAGAAAAAGGGAAACCTGTTCCTTGCTAGAAATTCATCTTTACATTTGTTTCCTGTATCCACTTAGAATGTAGTTTATAAAAACCTGTTTAAACTTTTCAGTTCTTCACTACAGTTATTCCACACATTAACTCCTTTAACTGAAACACAATGTATTTTTAAGTTAATACATACAGATGTTTTTTTAAACATATAAATTCCCCTCAGATTGTGTTTATTTTCCCTCATTTGAATCAACCCTTGGACACTTTGTAGTAACTGTTTTGATTTGCTTTGTGCATTATTTGAATTGTTTTGAGGTCGACCACATCCTTAAATTTTAATACCTTTAATTTGATGAACAGTGGGTTTGATTGTTTGATGGTTTGGTTTCAATCCTTATTGCTCTTTTTTGAAGTCTGAATATTATTTCTGTCTTTGTTTTGTATGTGTTCGCCCACACTTCTACACAGTAGGTCATGTATGAGAGAATGAAGGAACAGTACAAAGTGTATTGATAGGTATAAAGTGGTATAGCATTTTCGCTTCCGTCAACAGAAATGAGCATGAACGTTCCTTAGCAGTTACGAGCAGCAAAGTCAAACACATTTCAAAGTCAACAAAATACAAAGGAAAATCAGATGGACATACGGCAGTTCCTCAGACAATCTGAGGAGGACAAACCTCAAGATAAGTCTGACAATCATCAAGGAGGATCACTGATCTAGACTGTCGTGCCACCATCTGACAGAGGAGGGTCTGACTGGAGCATGGACTCGGAGGATCTTGGTACTGATAAACCAACCCAGGTGACCCTTAAAATCTATCCTAAATGCGTTTTAACACGACAATAAAGATCGTTCAGTAGCGAGTGGAACAGAAACACAGTGGCTGGAGTACTCTGGAGTCCGTCCATCTTTTTAATGCTGTGTGCGACCCCCAGACATTGAAAATATGTCTCTAGTGCCCACCCCAAGGTAGTGCAAAGCCCATCCCACAGCCTGGCCTGAAGTGACCACATTTGTACCAAAGCAGGGGTACTCAATCCTGGTCCTGGAAAGCTACTATCCTGCATGTTTTAGATGTATCCCTCTTCCAACACACCTGACGGTCATTATCAGGCTTCTGCAGAGTTTAATGAGAAGTTTGTCATTTGAATCAGGTGTGTTGCATCTAAAACATGCAAAATAGTAGCTCTTGAAGACCAGGATTGAGCACCCCTGTACAAAAGGGTGTTACTGGGGGTGGGGTGAAGAGTAGGGGTGTGTGTTGGCAACAATCTCATGGTACAACAAGAGTTCCAATACTAGGATCACAATATGATATGCAATGCAATATATCACGATATGACCTGGATTTCAGTGTTGTCGAAAAAACAAATGACATGATGTCATTATTGGTTCTCTGAAAAGTTGCCAGAAGTTGCTAGGTTGCGATTTGACATCATACATGATGTAACCAAACCTGGGGGCCAATCTAGGACATGCTGGAGTTCTATCTCTCGGCTGGCCTGGGAATGCCTCAGGATTCCCCTGGAGGAGCTGGCTGAGGTAGCTGGGATGAAGGAAGTCTGGACTACTTTGCTGAGGCTGATTCCCTGACCCAGATGAACCATGCTGCTCTCTGTGGGCAAAATTTGACGAAAACTTAGTTTTGGTCAGTTTTTTACAGAAACACAAAGACAGAGTTTTCAAAAAGTTTCACTTTTTTTTTTTTTTTTTTTTTTTTTTTTTACAGTTTTTTATAAATTTTCAGAGTAAAAAACTAATAAATGAAAGGCACAAATAAAGGCAAATGTCTGCATTTTCCAATAATACCCAGGTTTGTGTAAACAGGCCCTTAAGGAAGCTATGATCTGAAATACTTTTTTTGTTGTTTTTTTTTTATTTAAAAGATGAATTAGGTGTAGTTGATTGAAATATCGCTGATATCAACCTGAATTTTACTCGGTATCAGATCGGAAATCAGTGGTATCGAACATCAGTTTAAGTTAAAATGCTTGTTTAAGTAAGAATATCTAAGATACTGTTTAAAAATCTTAAGTGAGTCCATGGAGCAGAGGACCAGAGGGAGGTCAGTCCACAGGTGAGGTTCCACACCTTTAAAAGATCTGTCACCTGGTGTAATAAAACAGGTACGTGCTGCCCTGAGGACCTTCTAGTGTTAACCTGCTCCTACAAACAGAACCTGATTCTAACACACATGGACACAAATGTTGTCAAGCATGTTTGGAAAAACTAATACTAAGCTAAATTTTAGTTCTGTCAAAATGAACACAATAATGCAGATTAATCCATCGTCATGATTAATCTGATTCTAAACTTTAACTCAATTTAATGGAACAGTTGTTTTGTTGAAACTGTTGAAGCTATTAAATAAACATGTTAATTGCAAATATATTCATACTTTTCAATACTTTCCTTTTCCTGTTTTCTTTCCTCCTTTTTGTAACTGAACCATTTTCTCTTCTTTTGTCCTTTTTCTACCTTTTCTCCCTCATCCCCCCATTTTTCTTTTCTTCCTTTTGTTCTTCATTTCATTTCTTGTTTCCTTTTTCCCTTGATTTTTCTTTTCTTTTTTTGCCCCCCCCCCCCCTTTCTCTTCTTTTCTACCTCTTTTCTTTCACTTGCTAGTAAATCATGGCAGGAAAAAAGAACATATCAGTCCATGCAAAAGGCTGATACCGATAGAAGAAAAAAATGGAAATCTTGGGTCGATATATATCAGTCTATCATTAGTCTGAAGAACAGGCTCCAGTATCGTTTCCAGTCTAACTCTTAACAGTTGCAGTTCTTCTCTTTATTCCTCATCCCATCTCCTCTATCTCCTCATGATGGAGGAGTTGGAATGAGGAGCGACTGAGCCCGAGGGTGGATGGAGGGTGCTTGGGGCCACCCCCGGCCCCCACCCCATCCCCTCAGGGGCCCTGATGAGTCAGGCTGCCAGGTTGTTCTGCTGCTCCACTAATCACTCTCAGTGGACATGAGAACCTGGAATCAGCCCAAGTTAGTCACAGTGGAAGGAACAGTGGAGAACAAGGAGCAGAAGACTGTGATGACCTGCCGAGAGCGTAGACTCAGCCAAGGCACATCTACCCACACCCTCCTCAAAATGACCAAAATGAGAGCGAGGTTTCACTTTCACTTCTGTGGCTGCTGAACTACCAACTGAAAGATATGCGACAAACTCCCCCTCCCCCTCCTCTCTCCCCACTGGTCACAAACAAACTTTTATAATTTCTTTCTTGTGCCATTAACAATATTCCCTCAATATTTCAGCCAAATCAGTCTATAAATTTATCTTGCTATGAATCACATGTGTCTATACATCTGAGTGCTATATTTGGGCAGAGGTGTTCAAAGTACTCACGTTCTATACTTAAGTAGAAGTACAGCTACTTGTGTGGAAAAATACTCTGGTAAAAGTAGAAGTACTGATTCAACTCCTCTACTTAAGTAAAAGTAAAAAGGTACCACTTCTCAATTGTAATAAAGTACAAAATTTAAAAGTAAAACTGTCTTTTTTTCCCCCATAAACACAATAATACTAATTTAATGAAGAAAAATCTGAAAAGTTTCAAAAGTATCTAAAATAAAGCATTTAAAAGTGAGTTTTTGATCAAGTCACAGTTCCTCAGTTTTGTGGATATGGGCAGAAATTTTGGGGGAAAGAGTCACAATTGAGATAAAAAGTCATCATGAGTTATAAATATGACATAAAAATACATAATTTTAAGATAAAAAGTCAAAATTGTGAGATAAAATGATAAAATGATGGTATAAAAAGCCAAAATTGTGAGATGAAAAGTCATATGTGACCCGCCACCACGAAACCAGGCATAAGTCGTGCTGAGCCGTTCAGAGCTACAGCCAAATTTAGGCTGGAAGGCGATTTCTTATTTGTGTTTACACCTTATCAAAAAACGGTACCGTAACACCTCTATGTTCAGTTCCTGTGGTCATTACATTGAAATTCAATCAATAAAGGTGTTTATTGAGTCAATTATTTAAGCGGTGACAAAAGTTTAAGGATTGCGGAGCAAAGACAAAGTCGACTTCCACCTCTTTTCGGCGAACAAACCGATCTCCGTTCCGTGCGTAAACATCCAAGTGTTTGGTTCGAGGTAAAAGCTTATATTGAATGCTCTTGTCCAATGTCGTAAGCCAAATGATTATAATACGTTGCAATTCTGTCCTATTATTACAATATATAGAACTTCTGTGACATGTCCATCAGAGTGTCCTTTAACATCTGTGAATATTTTTTGTCAATCGAATACGAATTATTATGCATTGCTAAGGACTTCCTACCCCAAAACAGTCCAAAACTTTAACGGACAATATCTAAAAATATGCAAATTGCATAATAGGTCCAACTGTGGATATTAAAATTACCATAACTTTGGTTCTACTTATGATAGAAACATAATTTTTTCACCATCTTAAACCTTAGTTTCCACTCTACCAAGATACACAGATAACTCAGTTTGGATTTCCAGACACTTATGCCTGGTTTCGTGGTGGTGGGTCACATATAACTATAATATTTAAAATTGCAGTTTTTCTCCTCCACTGTTTTTTCATCTGAAGTGACTTATTTTTCATACTGTCACATCTGTTTAGTTTGAAAAAGTAACAAGTCTATTCTGAGAATGTAAGGAGTATAAAGTACAGATATTTATGCAAAATGTAGGGAGTAAAAGTTAAAAATAGCCAGAAAAATACATACTCAAGTAAAGTACAGATACCTAAAAAATCTACTTAAGTACAGTAATGAAGTACTTTTACTTCGTTACTTTCCACCTCTGATTTTGGGCCACAGCAATGCAATCGGCAGACGAATGTCCGGATCTTAGTCCCACCCCTTAGTCCCGCCCCCTGTCTGGGTGGCTGATCCAATCTAGCATCTACCAAAAGTCTCTTTATAGAATAGTATGAAAGAACGGTAACAAAATAAAATACAATCCAATGTGGGACTTGTGATTCCTCTGTGTTTTTTAGCAGCTACACCAGGGGTGTCAAACTCATTTTAGTTCAGGGGCCACATTCATCCTAATATCGTATAAAGCGGGCCGGACCAATAAAATAACATAACTAATAGGATAAAAATTTATAAAATAATGTTAACACCAAAAATTTCGGGGTTTTTGAGTGAAAAAAACACCGAAATTCAAATCTAGAAACTGTACATGAACATAACACGAACAAATGTGAACAACCTGTAAATTGTTAAGAAAAATAAGTGCAAGTTGACGATATTATGCTTTTGTTTGTCATTTATACACATGCGTCACAACTTACAGATCAAAGTAGATTTACAAATATACACAACATTTAGTAATAGGCTGAATATTGGTACAATATTTCAGTTTTTTCAATTTTTTTGTAAAAGGGTAGTCTTTTCTATACTTTGTTTTACACTAAAACAAAAAGGAAAATTAGTTTAAGGTTGGTTTCCATTATTTCTAGGTTATTATTACAGTATTTTTACTAATCTCATCCACTTCACATTGAATTGGCATAAATGATTTGAACTTCCTTGATTATTAATTATCTTCAGTGTAATTCTTGCATTTCACACATTCATCCCAGGGGCCAGATTGGACCCTTTGGCGGGCCACATTTGGCCCCCGGGCCTTATGTTTGACACCTGTGAGCTAGACTGACTGATACTGATCAACTGATAAGTAAATGGTATTTTATTGTGAATAGAGTGTGTTATTATAAATAGTGTTTTATTACAATGTGTTATTCTAAAATGTGTTTTGTGTGTAAATAGTTTATTTATATAAACTACTTTTCACTTCCAGCACCTCTTTTGACTATTTTATATGGGAAAAACCCTTTAATGCCATAATGTCAAAATGTGTTATTACATGTTTATACACCAGTTACTCAGTACAAGTAATTATAGTGAATCTGAGTTTGGCATAGGATTCCCCAGAGTCCATAGAGTGTACACTGAAGCATTCAAGAATACCAGCCTTTTTATTCAGCTGTGCCAAAGGTGCATTTTTGGAAAGCCCCTGGACATATCCTCTCATAAACATGTGCCAAATACTTGTACTATTGCTGTAAAATGTTCATCTGAACTAGGTAAGACCTCCTGCTGTGGTCCTATAGTATTTTTCAGCTCCCACAGTGCAGCCATACTTTTATTCAGGTGTTTTACTGAGGAAAAAATTCAGGTGAGAGACAAATTAATATTATTACACTGTGTTCCAACCTAAAATACTCAGTGTCAGTATCAGTGAGAGTGATTGTGACTGTACAAGGAATAAATGTAGGGTGTCAGCTTTATACAGAGATCAGCCCCATGGATGTACTCCAAATGATTCAAGAACAGCATTCAATTTACTTTTATTAAGACATTTAGGAGATTTAAGCAAAATTCAGTGGAAGTTGTGGGAGCTGAATATATAAATACTATTAAAATAATGTCATTAATGTGGGAGCTGTGTATATACTGTATACTATATACTGAACCCGCTTTATCCTCACTAGGGTCACAGGGGTCACTGGGGGTCTAATCCAGCTACAATGGGTGAAGGTGGGGTACCCCCCGTATGTGTCTCCAGTTCATCTCAGGGCTGAACATATATAGACAAACAATCACTGTCACATTCACACCTATGGACAATTTAGATTAAACCCACACGGACACGAGGAGAACATGCAAACTCCACACAGAAAGGTCTGGTGTGGGATTCGAACCAGAACCTTCTCACTATGAGGCACGAGTGCTAACCACTGCCCCACTGTGACACCTCTGTATATACTGTACATGTTATTAAAATAATGTTATCTACGTGCTGGGACATAAGGCTGGTAAGAGGTCTGTAAACAAAAACAACAACAACAACAACAACAAAAAAGCACAGAATCCAAACAACTTAAAATATATATGAGATCTGAAGGAGTTCTGTACCTGGACTCTAGACTTAGATGACTGAATCACCCTAAACAGTTATGTGACCCCTGACCCACATGTCCTCTCTCTCTCTCACTCTTTCTCTCTCTCTCACACACACACACACACACACACACACACACACACACACACACACACACACACACACACACACATACACACAGTGGGATCCCTGCTACATTCTGTGTGCTTCCTACTTCCAATTAAGTGGATCCACAGGGCAGACTCCTACACACCTGTGGTGATTAGCCAGCACTAATGGCCTCTAGTTCCACTAAACACTCTCATAACTCATGAAAAGACTCTGTGACCCTGCACTCACTCACTGCCTGCACATCATGAATCAAAGGCAAGTGTGAGAAGAAGTAGCTCTGCCCTGACTGTTCATCAGATTCAGCTCTGTACATTCCATCCACAACCACAACAGATCTGTAGTGTGAGACCCAGGTCCACCCAGGGGTCAAAGGTCAAGACCACAAACAGACAAGTCTTGGATGGGGGAGGGATGGAAAACACAACACCGTGGTTAGAGTTAGAGTCAGAGGCTGACTGGTCATCGGGGGTTTGGGCCGGTACATTTTGAGGAAACAGTATAAAAAAAAAACAAAAACAAACTTCCGCCCCACTTTAACATGATAATTTTTAACTATTATGTTTAATAATAACCAATGTCTTCAGTTTCTCTGTTGGTCCATCTAATCATCTTTGGCCCTCAGGTGTGTCCCACCTATTTCATTTGGGTCATTGGGCTGTTGGCCAATCATAGTAGGGCTCTGGTCACAGTCCCGCCTTCTTTCTGCATTAATCAATCAGTCAGGATCAATGGAGAAAAATCATGGAGAAGAAAAATTGTGTGAAAAGTCAAGCATTACTTGAAGGCATGGCCAAACTATTCCACAAAGGAATAGTTTGAACAGGTTTTAGTTCCAACCAAGTTTGACCAATCAACTCTCTGAAGACTGAAATCAGTTGATTAATTGAATCAAGTCTGGTGTGCTGCTGCTGCTGCTGCTGCTGCTGCTGCTGCTACTGCTGCTACTGCTGCTGCTGCTGCTGCTGTTGCTGCTGCTGCTGCTGCTGCTGTTGCTGCTGCTGCTGCTGCTGCTGCTGCTGCTGTTGCTGCTGCTGCTGCTGCTTAGTTGTGGAATGGTTGCCCATACCTGAGTATTAAACCAGATGCAAACATACTGTAAATAAACCAGGTGGAGTCATACATAAACCAGACAGAAACATATATAAACAAGCTAACTAGCAGTAACCCTTATACAAACATGACAAAAGGTAACCAGCAGAAATATATATAAACCAGAGAGATAATATATGACTTTACACAATAATGTTTAACAACCTGAATATGTTGTGTTTAAAGTTAGTAAAAAAAAACAAAACCTTGCAACCTGACAGAGAGGCCTGAGCTGCATTAGATGCTGCTGAGCTGCAGTAGATGCTGTTGAGTTACAGTAGATGCTGCTGAGCTACAGTAGATATTCCTGAGCTACAGTAGATGTCCTGAGCTGCAGTAGATGCTGCTGAGCTACAGTAGATATTCCTGAGCTACAGTAGATGTTCCTGTGCTGCAGTAGATGCTGCTTTGCTATAGTACATGCTGTTGAGCTACGGTAGATACTGCTGAGCTGCAGTAGATGCTGTTTAGTTACAGTAGATGCTGCTGAGCTACAGTAGATGTTCCTGAGCTGCAGTAGATGCTGCTGAGCTGGAGTAGATGTTCTGAGCTGCAGTAGATGCTGCTGAGTTACAGTATATGTTCCTGAGCTGCAGTAGATGCTGTTTAGTTACAGTAGATGCTGCTGAGCTACAGTAGATGTTCCTGAGCTGCAGTAGATGCTGCTGAGCTGGAGTAGATGTTCTGAGCTGCAGTAGATGCTGCTGAGCTACAGTATATGTTCCTGAGCTGCAGTAGATGCTGCTGAGCTGTAGTAGATGCTCTTGAGCTATGGTAGATGCTGCTGAGCTGCAGTAGATGCTGCTGAGCTGTAGTACGTGCTGTTGAGCAATGGTAGATGCTGCTGAGCTACAGTATATGTTCCTGAGCTGCAGTAGATGCTGCTGAGCTGTAGTACATGCTCTTGAGCTATGGTAGATGCTGCTGAGCTGCAGTAGATGCTGCTGAACTGTAGTACGTGCTGTTGAGCAATGGTAGATGCTGCTGAGCTACAGTATATGTTCCTGAGCTGCAGTAGATGCTGCTGAGCTGTAGTAGATGCTGTTGAGCTACAGTAGATACTGCTGAGCTGCAGTAGATACTGTCGAGTTACAGTAGATGCTACTGAGCTGCAGTAGATGCTGCTGAGCTACAGTAGATGTTCCTGAGCTACAGTAGATGCTGCTGAGCTGCAGTAGATGCTGCTGAGCTGTAGTGGATACTGTTGAGCTACAGTAGATACTGCTGAGCTGCAGTAAATACTGTTGAGCTACAGTAGATGCTGCTGAGGTATACTAGATGCTGTTGAGCTGCAGTAAATGCTGCTGAGGGATAGTAGATGCTGTTGAGCTGCAGTAAATGCTGTTGAGGTATAGTAGATGCTGTTGAGCTGCAGTAGATGTTGCATGGTTTACATCATCTATACAATAACTCCTTTTTAAGGGTTTTATTTTTGGACACTTTTGAAAATGTTCAGGATCAGTATTATTTAATTCATGCAAAAATGCAGTTTTACTTTTTACTTTTACTTCAGTAAAGGAGTTAAATCAGTACTTCTACTTTTACCAGAGTATTTTTTCACACAAGTACTTCTACTTAACTATAGAATGTAAGTACTTTTACCACAGCTGGTTTGTATCGTTTGCTGATGATTAGCTTGTTTATACATGTTTCTGTACATGTTACTTGTTTTTTTTTTTTTTTTTGTATCTTCAATAATGTTTCTGGTCCAAAATTTTTTTTTTTGCTTCACTGTCAGCATAGCCCCTCCCTCTTGAGTGTGGGTCACTTATCTAAGTCTACCCCTGCGGTGGTTGCGGTGGCAGTTGGTATGGGTTTAGAGGCTGAGCCAAAGGGAAATGAGGGGTCTATTAAACTTTGTGGGCTGATGTGAACCATAAACTCCTAGGCTGATTTTGTATCCCACTCCGCCCGTGTATGTAACAAGAATAATGATTATATCTGTAAAACAACAGGATATTTAGATTTGTTGCCATATTTATAGAATAACTTCTCATGTCATCTTACAATAATAAATAAAGAAATCATTGCATTTTGTCATTTAATGGAAAAACAGACATTACATACTTCTGTTTTTTCGACATTCAGTACATACGGTTAAAGTTTTTTGCATTTATCGAATGGAAAAGCAACTACTGAAATATGAATTATATGAATGACAGGATGTGATCTGTGCACATTCATGTTGGTGATCATATTGAAACCCTCCCCACACACACATACACATCACCATCACCCCCCACCCGCACCCCCTTACTCTCTTTAATACAGCCCTTTACAGTCTCAGACTAACCCTCTTCCCTATCACTTTCTATGGTTGGTTCCACATGGTGAAAGCTCATCTATTTTCAACATTCTCCATCCATTCAATATTTATTTTTTTATTTAAAACCTGACTTTATAAAACACCAAATGACAGAAAAAAGTATTTTCTTCTCGTAGCCTTTACCTGCACAGTATTCTCTGTCCATTTGCATTTTGCTGGCTGCACAGTTTCGTTATGATCTTCTCTCTCTACCTAGCATCTGTGCAGAACGCAACATAGCCCCCCCCCCCATTGCTGTCATTTCCATCCTATTTGGGGAAGCTCCATTCCTCCGTACCCCACCCCCCCCACCCCCTCCCCCCATCTCTTCCCTCCCTGCCTGTGATGGCATGCTAAATGAGTGTTTGCACTGTGCTTTTGCTGACTCTGGGCTTTGCGTCCTATAGCTGTGCTAATAATTGGCCATAAGCTGGGGATCGAAACGGAGTAAATGGCTGCGATGTTGAGCATGGAAGCCTGGGGAGAAAGTGCAGAGAATGGAGTTAGTGAGGATGAAGTCCTCAGCCAGCGTTTTAAGCAGGACATAAAGCAGTTTGCTCCAGTGTTTTTCTATGCTGCATGTATTACTCTGTTGGACGTTTGGACTGAACCTGGAGTCAGGATGAGGAAAGGCTCCTTCAACAGGCAGCTGGGATGTTTGGGCTTCTGTTTTTACTTTAATCTGACTGACATTCACTTGGAATGATGAACAGATTCAGGTCAAAACCAAACACTAACATGGTTCTAAATAGGGCTGTCAAAATGAACGCATTAACACGGATTAATCCATAGTCATGATTGCCGTATTTTTTGGACTATAAATCACAGTTTTTTCATAGTTTGGCTGGTGGTCTGGAGCGACTTATATGTGAAATGTATTATTATATACATTAGTATATGATTTTGCGTGTCATTTTCACACTGACAACCACAAGAGAACACTCTAGGCCTGTGTATCTGTACCTGATAGTTCTGTACCTCTGAATATTGATCATTTTAACATTCGCGTTAACTTCCAAAAACAACTGAGAAGGACTGCACCAAAATGGCAATGAAAATAAACTCATATTCTGCAGATTACAAGCTGCAAGTAGTGACATATGCAGCCAAAAATGGTAATGGTTCAGCAGAAAGAAAGTTTGGAGTGAGAGAGAAACTTGTGACTACAGCTAAAGGAATGAGTTTGGACACGAGTGTTTGAACATTGTGCTGCTGAGAGGCTATAGTTATGCTATAGTTATCTGAACAACTGTTAATATGTTACATTAACATACCAGATATGTTCTCAGTTCATTGTTTATGCATCATTCAACGTTAGCTGAATGTGTTACGTTAGCATACCGTACACCTATTCAGCCTGTTGTTCTGTATTCTATTTTTATTTTAAATTGCCTTTAAAGATGAAATGTCTGTTCTTGGCTTTGTGTTGGATTTTATCAACCCCCCCCTCCCCCAAATTCAATTTATGTCTGTTTTTTTCCTTCTTTATTATGCATTTTTGACTGGTGTGATTTATACTCCGGAGCAATTTATAGTCTAGAATATACGGTAATCTGATTAAAAACTTTAACACATTTAATGACTCTGAACATCTCTGCCAACACATTTCAGGCAGTAGTTAGGGTTGTACAAACACAAATGTACAGATGGAGAGATGGAAGACAATAGCTGCATTTCCATTACCCTCAGAAATTCGCAGAATGTAAATATCGCTATAAAAACTGGTAATGGAAACACTCAAATATCGATAAAAAGTTTTCACTCTTTCATGAGGTGTTTTTTCAAACGTTTCAATAGTGTAATATATTGCAAAAGTGCAATGGAAACACTTTTACGCTATTATATGTCACAGGATGTGACGTACATGGTCACATGAGCACTTCTCTTGGAGTGAAAATGGCAGCCGCAGTCACTGTAACCATGACAACCATTGGCTGCTGGGATGCGAGAAGTAAAGCAGTCCTGATCACACTCTTGTAGTGATGATCAGGGTAATTCCTACAGTAGATACAGTGTTTAGTTTTATCTGTTAGTTTTTGAATATTTAAGTTTTGTTTTTTTACAGTTTTTTTTTTTTTTTACAAATAAATCTATTCTCTGTTCTGTAAAGTGTCGAGTGCAGAACTGTGTAAAAAGTACTACATACATAGAAAATGTGTTGTTAAGTGCTGAGCATATTTATACTTAATATTTTGACCTGACAACGTAAGGACCATGTGTACAGACCCGTATAACCTTAACCAGCTGGTTTCTTTGACATGTTAGTGCCTTTAAAGAGTTCCGTGGGGACTTTTACTGACCAGACAATTAGCTGATTCATTCACTCTAATACTATAAGGTTGGTCAATCTGAAGCTCCGATGATGACAGCAGTGAAATCTCTTGGGATGATATTTCATGAAAGTTACGACGCTCCATGCATAGAACAACTGTCAATGGAAACACGTTCAAAGCGCAAATATACTTTGTCGAAATTGTAGGAATATCGATATTGTTTTGCGAAAAACTGTAATGGAAACGCAGCTACTATCTGCTTGGCCTTAGGGCGGACAGTATGGTTTTTCAGAGCCACGTCTGTTGTTCGTCGTCCTTATTGAATTGTACCTGAATAGACATGAAGTGCACTGAATACTTACAGATCATCCATATGTTCTATTCCTTCATCATCTAATATGGTGGAACCCCAGCCCTATTAGAACCCAGAGGATGAAATGACACCTGTTACTGTTCATCCTTTGATTTGTACTTTGTCTTTCATATTTGAAAGCTCATCATTTATGCCTGAACTAAACCCCTGCATAGAACTGAGGGGTTCCCTGGGTTCTACTTAAATTCAAATCCTGTGTTTAATGAGGTGGGAAAGTATAGCTGGACATTATTTGAAGACAGATTTTCTTAAATCAGTAGTTCTCTAATCTCTCACTTCAGTCTTTAAGAGGCTTGTGTTTGCTTTTATTTCCAGACGGAACTAATGTCGTCACCATTAATCCATCATCATGATTAATCTGATGAAAGATTTTCACAGAATTGCATGGGACTTGTTTAGTTTTTGTTTCAAGTTGTTTTATTGAAACTGTTGAAAGTGTTAAATAAACATGTTAAGTGCATATATATTCATATTTTTGCGTATGTTTTGGGTATTTTATAACTTTTTGGGTTTCTTTAGTATTTTAGAAAAGTTTTTAAATATGTTTCAGATTTTTCACCCTTCTTATCCTGGCCCCCGAGAAGGGGAGATGTGTATGGAATTTGAATCACTTGAGTCGCTAACACAGTTTGGCCTTCACCACCTCAGTTCTGAACAGGGTCAGTTCAGGTTTGGTCTTTAGACTCTTTCACATAAACCCTGACTATATTTAGAATCAATCTCATTCCAGGTTTGGGCTGGAACCCATAGAATTCACTGGAGTTACATGAAGAACCTGAAGAGCCATTTTAGTGAAACACTCT
This sequence comes from Siphamia tubifer, assembly GCA_020466265.1. Classification (NCBI taxonomy): domain Eukaryota; kingdom Metazoa; phylum Chordata; class Actinopteri; order Kurtiformes; family Apogonidae; genus Siphamia; species Siphamia tubifer. The sequence continues at coordinate 12,000,010 of CM035801.1, read as the reverse complement.
AATTTAATAATTAGTTCAATTCCAAAAATGCCCTTGTGAGAGAATAAAAAGATATATTAAAAAAGTGTGTAATTTTGGTGTCCTTTTGACCGTGTTACATGCAGATTTATGTATTAATTATGATTAAAATAATAATAAAAATAAAATCATATCAAATTGAGTTTGATAAAAAAAACTTAACTGTATTTCCATAGCTGGCGTAACACTGTGGAATAAACTTGATGAAAGTATCAAAACCTGTAGAACACTGAAAATATTTAAGAAAATGTAAAAAAAAATTAACAGTTGAAAATGATCAAAAACAAGAACAGCTGAAAAGCAATTAAAGTGCATAAGGCACTTGGTTATACATACGTTATTGAACTGAAGATTAATGCAAAGAACCTATTGTAATCTTTTTTTCATGTTCACTAGCTGTGGAAGCTTTACTGTTTAGTAAAAGGGGTAGGCGTAATAAGTTTATCTTCAACCTAAACCCCTTCAGTCTCAGACGGTGGTAATGACAAGGGTTACAAAGACAGTATTATAATAATGTGTTATCTTATTACTATTATAATCTTTTTTGTCATCCAGTATGTCTATTGGTTGAGACTCCATTGTCTGATTGACTGAATAAAGAACATTCACATAACATCTGAAAGGTAACTTGCCTTTATCTCAGTCAGTTTTTATTTTTCAAATCGAGCCAAAGTTTTTCCAAACCTGCGTCAGAACATTCATTTACATCTGGGTTGAGTTTTAGAACCAGGTCCTGTTTTTAGAACCAGCTTCACAGAAGAAACAGGTCCACAAAAGAACTAGGTTCACAGAAGAACTAGGTCCTGTTTTTAGAGCCGGGGCAGCCATGGTTCAGTTGGTAGAGGGGGTAGTCCAGTAACTAAAGGGTTGGTGGTTTGGATTCCAGTCTGTCCTAGTCATGCTTTGGTGTGTTCTTGGGTAAGACACTTTACCCTCCTTGCCTCCAGTGTCACTCACACTGGTGTATGAATGGGTATGAATGTTTGATAATGATCAAAGGAGCTATAGGCACAAGATAGCAGCCACGCTTCTGTCAGTCTGTACCAGGGCAACTGTGGATACATATGTAGTTTACCACCACCAGAGGGAAGATGTGAGAGTGAATGAATAATGGAGGAATAATGTTAAGCTCTTTGAGTGACCAAAAAAGTGCTATATAAAGCCAATCCGTTATTATTAGAACAAGGTTCACAGAAGAACCAGGTCCTGTTTTTAGAACCAGGTTCACAGAAGAACCAGGTCCACAGAAGCATCCTTGTGGCGGTCCAGTGACTCTAGCTTAGTCTTGGACACTTTGAGTTTCAGTGCAGCTACGACGTGGCCACATTTGTGCTCAGTCATCACTGTTAGGTTTATGCAGAGGCCAAAGAAGCAGCAGGAAGGAGCCTTCATTAATTTATCTGTGTGTTCTGTCTTTAACAAGCGCTGCATGTGCTGAGGAGGCATGCACCCAACACAAAGGTTCAGCAGCATCATTAAAGGCCCACGGGCAGACCAAGGCTAATCATTTGACCTTTGCTTTTCTTGTTCTCAGCTCAGAGCGGAGCGGCTCTATCTGCACTGGAGAAGTCCATTTGTTATACGCCATGATTTATGACGGGCCCGTTAATGTGGAGAATGCTAAAACACTCCAACTGAGACCGTGTGGAACAAACACCTCCAAAATTATCTGCGAGGTGTTAGCGTGTTGAAGCCGCCGCCCAGGCTACGGCAGCGCTTTGAATCAGAAGAAGCTGCTCCTCCTGCCTCTGTCTTTCAAAACACCAGGCTGCACTTTTAGGGCAGGTTTGGTAAGAAAGGCCTCGTCAGCAGCCTTTAAATTACACCTCTCAAACCCTGAAGCTTTTTTTTTTTTTTTTTTTTTTTTTTTACTGTAATGCTGACGCCGTGTGGAGATTTGGGATAGGGAAGTGAGTTTCCACAGATACGTGTGAGCACCAGTACACTTTCATACACAGAACAAGTGTAACTAAAAAGATCCAATAGCAGCATCATTAGGTTTTTCCACAGGTAGTCCAACGATGCCTTTCCACTCGGCTTGGCTCGCTTTGGTGCATTTCCATTACAGAACAGGACCCATTACCATGGTAACCGGTGTCCCTTCACATCAGCATACTCGTTGGAAGAGCATACCTCACAGTTCTGCACACGTGCAGGAGGAAAATGCACATCAACAACATCTGATATATCGCGATGGACAACGCGATAGTGAGCCTCCCCTAAAAGAATGGAAAAGTAGCCCCCCCCCCTCCATTTTTATTCTTTCTGATTTAGCATTCCTTAAAGATACACACTTTATCCTCACTAGGGTCACAGGGGGCCTAATCCAGCTACAATGGGTGAAGGCGGGGTACACCCTGTATGAATCTCCAGTTCATCTCAGGGCTGAACATATATAGACAAACATTCACTCTCACATTCAAACTATGGGTGATTTAGATTAACCAATTAACGTATAAGTGCATGTGTTTGGATGGTGGGAGCCACTGCACCACCGTGCTGCCCCACTAAACATTTTGTGTATTTGTAATTGTAATATAAGTTGTAATTGAGGCAAATACAGGCAAAATATTGTTAAAATGTACTTGTTTTTCTTCTTTTTAAACTTTGTTTATTAAATCAAAATATTTCAGATGTTTTCTCAATAATGTATTTTTTTATCCTTTTTTCACACAAAAAATTTTAATAAAATAAAATAAAATAAAAAATACAATCTTCCCAAATCCAAACATAAATAACAAACAAAAACAAACAAAAGCCTAAACACACAAGAGTTAGCATATGGTATATATAAGATACATCCAAATAGATATATAAACAAAACCACAAAGTAAGTTCCAATGTTCCAATGTCCATCAGTTTATGGTTTAAGGAATGATGAAGATGTTAACATCATCATTGTGTAATTTTACTTTTTTTCACTCATATTATTTTACTGGTCTGGCACATTTCAAATCACACTGGGCTGAATGTGGCCCCTGAACTTAAAATAATTGGACACCGTAAACAACAGTGTTTAATTGCAGTGCATTATTATCATCTACTGGAACATGGTAAGAAAGGCAGGAATGCTACTCTGATAAAGTAGAGCCGGTTGTCTAACAGGCATATGGGTATGCTATTCTGATGGAGTATGCTGGTCTGACAGAATAGTGCAACTAGATTATTGGTGGAATCTCCGCCAAGGTTTCAAGCGATACTAAAAGGTGGTGTATAAACCCTTCAGACACTGGTTGGTCTGACAGTTTTCTCTGTGACCAACCACTTTACAATATACAGATGCAGAAGTTGACTGTAAATATATCGGTACATTAATCCACATGATGACAGCCCTAAAATACTACACCATGATCGGTGCAGGAGATTCAATCTTTGGGGGCTGACATAAAAATTCAGATGAAACAATGTGAAACGAGCGAGTTCATTAACAATTCCCTGAGCAGACGACACTGAAGTACATACCGACCCATGCTACGGAGTAGAGCCGAGTGGAGTCGACTTGGTACTAGTGGAAACGTGGCACTAGTGAGTAACTTAATTAAACTCAGGAGACAAAATGCAGCTGTGATGGTAGAACTCATCATCCTGGTTCACTTGGTCCACTGCAGCAGCGGAAGTTTGAGCCAGGAGACGATGGCTTTAGGCCGGAGCAACCGCTGTTCTGGTGTCTGCTGGTGAGGAGGAAGAGGAGGAAGAGGAGGAAGAGGAGGAAGAGGAGGAAGAGGAGGAAGAGGAGGAAGAGGAGGAAGAGGAGGAAGAGGAGGAAGAGGAGGAAGAGGAGGAAGAGGAGGAAGAGGAGTAGGAGGTCACCTGAGTCTATGGAAGTGGTAGTTCTTAATCATCCACCACATAAAGCTGCTCTTATAGCTCTGATTTGTCCATATAGAACAAATAGCTCAATAATGTATAAACTAATCTGGATAAATAAGTAAATCACACTGTCAATTGTATCTTTCGGGTGGCATAATGGTGCAGTGGTTAGCACTCGTGCCTCACAACAAGAAGGACCCTGGTTCAATTCCCACACCAGACCTTTCTGTGTGGAGTTTGTATGTTCTCCCCGTATCTGCGTGGGTTTTCTCCAGGTACTCCAATTTCCTCCCACCATCCAAACACATGCACTGATAGGTTAATTGCTTAATCTAAATTGTCTATAGGTGTGAATGTGAGAGTGATTGTCTATATATGTTCAGCCCCGAGATGAACTGGAGACTCATACAAGGTGTGCCCCGCCTTCACCCATTGACAAGCTCCTTTAAAATAGCTTTAAATTCTCGTCATCTGAAACCACTTTATCCTCATTAGGGTTGCGGGGGTCACTGGGGGCCTAATCCAGCTACAATGGGTGAAGGCAGGGTACACCCTGTATGAGTCTCCAGTTCATTTCAGGGCTGAACATATATAGACAAACAATCACTGTCACATTCACACCTATGGACAATTTAGATTAACCAATGAATCTATCAGTGCATGTGTTTGGATGGTGGGAATTATTCGTATTCCAGCCTTTGCATGTAAATCTCTTTAGACACCTGTTGCATATGGAAGAATTTGGATCTTCTTATGAACTGTAACCGCACGTTCCATGTTTTTGCCTTTGACATGTCGACGTCCTCTGCAGCTGCTGCATGTGTGTGCTGACCTTAACAGTGGACAAAGGGTGTAATTAAACAAGAGCTGCATACACGTGTAATACCGAAATATGGTACTAAAATTCACATTAGATTTTGGTCTGGTTACTACCGTTAATGTTTGTCCCAATACCAAACCTATACCCACTTTTGGTACCCAACCAAACAGTACTTCAGAGTGTGGAGGTCCGTTCCTGTCAGGAGGGAGGAGATCTGCATGACTTTCCTAAGTGTGAAACATCTGAAGACTCATCTCAGCAGGAGACGCATAATTGATTTCAAAGTCGACTTCTGGCTCAGATTATTCTGTACTTTTTTTTTCTCCTCCCTTTACTGCTTTGCATACCCCCCCACCCCCCCACTCCCTCCACCCTCTTGTCTCTACCGATGACAATACCAACAATGCCTCCTTATACTATAATAAATGGCTGAGTGGTGCAGCCTTTGTTTACTCATTTGTGACTGTCAGCCAGCTGTTGGTTCTTCTGCTGTTAGCCCCGCCCTTCTGCTCAAACTTCCTGTTTCCCCAAGCATGTTGGACATCAGTGCTTCATCGTGTAAGAACAGCTGTTACTGTTCGAACAGAGCTTTTTTGTTGCCACTGCACATTTAGCACAAACAAACAAAGTGCATTCTGTCTCATATTGTGTTGGAGATGAATGCGAACTGTTTGTGCTCAGTACTCAAACACATGTAGCAATTAATCTGAAGGACAATTCACGTTTAGAAGAAGAATTTTAACACCAGCCTGGAGGGAAGGAGGACACGCAGAACTAGAAGAATCTGGTTCAAGCTTTTACTGTTGTGGATCCATCATAAATTGAGATGGAATTACCTATACTTTATTACTGGATGTAATCTGTAGGTACCAGTACCACCCTGGAGGGTTCTTCTGATCACTTTGATATACCTCTATGGTCCTCCATCATAATTTGTTGTCCTCTATGGCAGGGGTGGCCAACCCTGGTCCTCGGCATCCACAATCTGGCATGTTTTAGATACATATCTCTCCTGCAGCACACAGTTGTGACCAGGCTTCTGCTTATGATTTGAATCAGGTGTGGTGCTCTATGATTTTCTGTGGCCCTCTACAATACTCTATGGTCCACTGTGGTCCTCTACGATTCTCTATAGTCCTCTGTAGTCTTCTGTGGTCCTCTATGATCCTCTATGATTCTCTATGGTCCTCTATAGTTCTTTATGGTCCTCTACAGTCCTCTATAGTCCTCTGTGGCCTTCTGTGGTCCTCTATGATCCCCCACAGTCCTCTTTGGCCCACTGTGGCCCTTTGCAGTCCTCTACAATGTTCTGTGGTTTTTGTGGTCCTCTACAGCAGTGTGGTCCTAACCTTTTTTAGCTACAAAACTAATTTCATAAACTAGAAAAATCACACGGTACACCACCAAACAAAAACATCATAAAAAGTATATTTACTGAAATATAATGCCAATTGAGTCTCAATTTACTCAGTGTGAAACTTAGGTATGTTTAGCTGAACACAAAACTGGTATTGTTGCAGAAATTGAAGAAAAAGTTGTCGCATTTGGAACCACAAAGCTGAGAGGGGTACATCAGTGACCCCTCGGACAGAACCCTGGCTTATGCCTTCAGATCCACAAGGTAATAGAGCAGGGGGGTCAAACTGCGGTCCTCGAGGGCCGGTGTCCTGCATGTTTTAGATGTTTCCCTCTTCCATTCCACCTGGAGGCCATTACATCATTATCAGTCTGATGAGGAGCTGATTATTAACTCTTTAAGTGTCAGCGCTGATGCGTTCTGAATGGATGATTTAGTTTAAATATTCAAAAAAATTCAAGTTTCAAGTTTTGTGCATGGACAAGGTGCCAAAAAGCAAGAGTTTTTTAAAACTGTATTTTATTTAACCATTCTTTGAAGGCAAAGTTAAAATTGCTGGGACCAAATTTCAATGGTAGTTTTCTTTCCACATTATTTGTCATTTTGTTTATTTTTTTACATTTTGTTTTTTTTATTGTAGTATTTTTCTTAGATTTTCTACCATTTGTGTCTAACTTTGCTCATGTTACCAATTATTTTGTTAGTTCTCAGGAGTTAAAGGGTTAAACTGAATCACATGGAAGAGGGAAATATCTAAAACATGTAGGACACCGGCCCTCGAGGACTGGAGTTTGACACCTGTGTAATAGAGGCATATGCCCCCTGTCATCCAACCCAATCCACTGGTCCATGCATCACTAGTGAAGGGGCAGAATGTACTGCATCTTAGCTGGTTTAGGTTCATTTTCACTTTGCAAAGGGATACTGTTGTCATAGAGTGGCTCATCAGCATGTGTGGTTGTAGATTTCTATATCACATCACTTGTTTACAGTCAGATGAAAATGGATAAAGTTCCACTGCACACCTGATGATTTGTCATGGTACACGTATATAGTGTACCATGGTGGGTGGGGTAACACTGCTCTATAGCCTTCTGTTTAGACCTGTCCTCACAGTAAGCTTTCCTCCATCTGTCCCATTCTGTTTATGAGTCACCTGTTGTCCTGCAGGGACTGTGTTGCCCCACTTCAAATGGTGCGCTGTCACTTTAAGAATTTGGGGAGTTGTTGCTCAGTTAACCAGCTGCTGTTCTTCAGTTTTGCTGAGTCAGTGTCTCTGACATGTAAATGTTTTAAGCTGCTGCTGATTTCTACTTTTTTACTAGAGATGCACCAATTCAATCTTTGGGGGAAAAACATCTAGATTGGGTATCACTAACAATGGACCAATCCATTTATTCAGTCCAATTCTATGTGTGCTCTGTGAGTAACGTCATGCGTTAGTCATGTAACATCAGCACACTCTGTGGAAGACGCTTGTTTACACTGTACAACACACACATGTTATCATCATCATCATCATCATCATTAACCTATTATTATTAAGCTAGCACCACATCTCATGTCACCAGTTGAGGAATTGACATACATGGTCCAGTAGATTTATCTCTTGGGTCTGTCATTTCCAAGTGTGCTATTAGCACAGTGCTAGGCTAGTGCTATTAGCACAGTGCTAGGCTAGTGCTATTAGTACTGTGCCAGGCTACTTAGGCCTCACAAAGGCTTTAGTAAACACTGTGTGTCACCAAGTGTGTCTCTGTAGTTGATTGTGTTTTTGTAAAGCCCTGTGAGACGACTTTGTTGTGATTTGGGGCTTTATAAATAAAATTGAATTGAATTGAAGTGCTTCATTCAATCAGTCATATTCCAGCCTTTACATGTATTTAAAACCTGTAGCAAATGGAAGCATCTGAAACTTCCTGTGAACTGTAACCGCACGTTTCACCTTTGCCTTTGACATGTGGTTGTCTGCACCGCTGCTTGTGCGCACTGCTGTTTAACAGTGGAGAGAGCGCATAATTAAACAGCTGCATGTGTAGTACCGAAATTAATGTTAGATTTCGGTCTGGTTACTACCATTAATGTTTGCGTACCTTTACTGACTTTCAGTACCCAACTGTCTCGCTCACTTTCTGTGTGTGAGCAAGAATGACAGAATTTTTTAATTTATTTAATTTATTTTTTTTATGGAGGGGGGGGGGGTATTCTTGGTGCAGCTGTAGCCAAATCAGGGGGTGGGACTTGGCAATGCTCAGAGCAGCAAAGCTAGAAAGAGCAATGGAATTAGTTTAATATCTTTGTTGTTGTATGTCGTAATGGCATGAAACGTTGCACTGCAATCCGCCATAGTACTGGGAAGTCACGCTATAAGTTTCAGATCATTTGGTGGAGTTGTGTAGGTGTTAGACATTCTACAGACAAACAGGATACACTACAGACAGAGATTTGCTGAATTATAGATATATGGAGTGAACGAAGGGATCAATGTCTGCTGCTGTTTGTTGTTTTTAATTATATTTAGCTGCTTTTGACTTTATTTTGAAAGCGTATAAGCTATCTTGACGCTACATGGTTATGGTTCAACCAAGGAATGGCCGAGTTATGTTTTTGCTAGTGTTGATCTATTTGTTTATCTGTCTAACTGTTAGAAAGGTAACTCAAAGTTATAGACAGATTTAGCTGAAAGTTTCAGAAAATATTGATACTGGCACAAGGAACAAGTGATACAAGTTTGGTGGTGATCAGTGAGGAACACACACACCTTCCATTTGAAGGATGGGGAAAACGAAAGTGAAACCTCACACTCAGTTCAGTCATTTGGGGACTGGGGGTGATCTGCCTTGGCAGAGTATGTGCTCTCTCTCTGCTCTTCTAGTTTACTTCATGGTTATTTTTATATTGAATTTTAAAATCCTATGTTCACAGGAGTGTGAGTGCTTTCACTGGATGTTACACTTTTGCACATTTATGAAAAAAGTAAATCACAACATTTATATTCATTTATTTATTTGTGTGTGGTTAGCACTCGTGCCTCACAGCAAGAAGGACCCTGGTTCGAATCCCACACCAGACCTTTCTGTGTGGAGTTTGCATGTTCTCCACGTGTCCGCGTCGGTTTTCTCCAGGTACTCCAGTTTCCTCCCACCATCCAAACACGTGCACTGACAGGTTAATTGGTTAATCTAAACTGTCCATAGGTGTGAATGTGAGAGTGATTGTTTGTCTATATATGTTCAGCCCTGAGATGAACTGGAGACTCATACAGGGTGTACCCCACCTTCACCCATTGTAGCTGAATTAGGCCCCCAGTGACCCTAGTGAGGATAAAGCGGGTTCAGATGATGAGAATTTAAAGCTATTTTAAAGGAACTTGTCAATGGGTGAAGGCGGGGCACACCTTGTATGAGTCTCCAGTTCATCTCAGGGCTGAACATATATAGACAAACAATCACTCTCACATTCACACCTATGGAGAGAAATCAATGTTAATTCCCAGTCTGATGTTTGCTTTAACACAATATTCCCAGTCTTTTCCACACAGTGATACATAATTTACTGCTGTTTTTCCCTTTTTTCTGTATTTGTATCAGATCTGTATCGGCACAGTAGACACTAAAACATCAGATATCGGTATTGGATTGGTGGCTAATAAAGGTGGATTGGTGTATCTCTACCCTTAACATTCATTTTTCTTTGGAATATATGATATATGTTTATATAATGTTCATTTCGTGTAGTTGTGGCGAACTTTAAAAGAGAATTTAATTGAATAGAATGTTACAGCTATAAAATGCTCATGGTTTTTAATTGAACAATGCTAAATTACATGGGAGTGTAACATGTTTTGGATTGTTGATTGTGTCTATGAGACCAATTCAGTTAGACTGTACATTTTCTTTTTGTTTTTGGTATTGTAGTTTCACAGATTAAAGTTCATGCTGTAAAGTGAAAGCCTTCATAAATTTCCTGAAAACATTCATCCAATCCCTGGATGTTTATTGGAGGACGTGTTAGCTATCTGATGAGCTAGATAAGCACCTTCTTATTCTAGTACGGCAGAATATGGACATTTGAATGAGTTGATGGTAATCCTGGTCACTGGACAGTTTAGAGATGCGGGGATAACGTAACCGCTTTTTAAAATCTTTATTCGCCCGCTATCCATTTGCATGAATGATTTTTCCCCAATTTTCAGAACCGAACCCCCTGCCATCCACAGATAATTCCAAAATGATCTCCACCCACCGCACAACGTAAACACGAGCGGGTAAAACCTTATCTTTTAATTATTTTTTATATTTTATGGATGTTGTCATATTACATCTGGCCCAGAGGCGACGGTTGAAAAATAGATTTTTTTATCTTAATACTGACACATTTACAGAAATGTTCATTAATGTGTTATTGTCGCTGTTAAATAAATTTTTAACCTGGTACTCTTCACTGTTTTACTTGCACATCTGCTTTTATTATTGTTTTTTTTTTATCTACTGTGCTTTGTGTTCCTTGCTTTTAATTGCACTGCAGTTTTTTTTTTTTTTATTGTTTTTTATTGATCAGACAGCAGTGCTCACGTTCCCTTCTAAGTCGCTTTAGATAAAAGCATCTGCCAAATGCTTAAATATATCACATACATATCACGTCAGCACAGGTCCACATATGAATCAGCTAGTTTAGATTTTTAACTCTTGTGGCACTTACTCTCTTGGGGTCACGACAGAAGAAACTTGCTGGTGATGCTTTCAGTTTAGTCCAGCTGTGATGAACCGTGTTAAACCTGCTCGTCTGATTACTTTAAAATACGTAAACAGCTTCATATGTTTTGCAGAAAAGACAGCCTGTACTTGTGTTGTCTAAATTTACCACCTCCAGAAAATGTTTTTACTGTACTTTCTCTCCTTCTTTCATGTTTTAAATTTCCCTGCTTTTAATTTCTCACGTACTGACTCCTCTGCCGCTGTCATCTGTGTTCTGTCTAAACTAAGCACCAGTGAATGACCAGGTCAACAGATTAAAATGTATTTTAGTGTAGTTTTCCTTTGTTTGTTTACCTTTGGAATAATGTGCAAAATGTTTATTATATTGTTATTTGAGTACTTCAACCGCAACCCACCTGCATTTAATTAAAATATTATTTTTCGTCGCGCCATCCACCCTATCCGCGATTGATCCGCACCACCCGCGGGTGCACAGTTCATCCTCAAATCTCTCAGTTGGTTTTGTCCTCCACTGGTCTGAGCAATTCCATGTCAACCTCACCCTCAAAATATAATAAGTAAGGTATACAAATAGGGCGAATGTGGCTCAGTTGGTAGAGCAGGTCGTCCAATGACTAAAGGGTCGGCTCTGGCTGTCCATATGTCGAAGTGTCATTGGGCAAGACACTGAACCATGACTTAGTCTCCCAGTAGGACTGACAGAACCTTAGAAACCTACTGGTGTATGAGTGTGTGTGAATGGGTGAATGTGAGGCTAATGTAAAGAGCTTTGAGTACCATGAAGGTGGAGTAGAACTATATAAGTGCAGTAAATTTACCGTTTACAAATATCAGTGCAGTGCAGTGGTTAGCACTCGTGCCTCACAGCAAGTAGGACCCTAGTTCGATTTCCACACCAGACCTTTCTGTGTGGAGTTTACATGTTCTTCCCATGTCTGTGTGGGTTTCCTCCAGCTACACTGGTTTCCTCTCACCATCCAAACACATGCACTGATAGGTTAATTGGTTAATCTAAATTGTCCATAGGTGTGAATATGAGAGTGATTGTTCAGTTGCCTCAGTTGGTAGAGTGGGTCGCCCAATGAGCCGAGAGGTTGGCGGTTCGCGTCCCGGCTCTGGCTGTCCACATGTCGAAGTGTCCTTGGGCAAGACACTGAACCCTGACTTAGGCCCCCAGTAGGACTTACCGTAGACCTTAGAAACCTACTGGTGTGTGAATGGGTGAATGAGAGGCTAATGTAAAGCGCTTTGAGCACCATGAAGGTGGAAAAGCGCTATATAAATGCAGTCCACTTACCATTTATATATGTTCAGCCCTGTGATGAACTGGTGGCTCATACAGGGTGTACCCCACCTTCACCCACTGTAGCTGGATTTTTGACCGTGAGCCAGGGTCTCAAAATACAGAAACCTTTACCGAAAAAGTGGCAAAGGTTACCATACCTTTTCAGAAAGCCTAGAATCTCAGCTTTTCAATGATGTATGATGGCTTCTGACAAGAGTAGCTGTTTTGAGTTGGAAAAAATAATGCTTATAAGTCAAGCAGAACACTGGCATATTTGAAACTATATATTGGACATATTGGAATATTTGATTCTATTATGTTTGGTATAATTTAAAGGGGAGACTCCGAGCTTTCATTTAAATCCTTTTGTGAACATTTTGGATAAATACGGCCAACCCTGGAGCTCTTCAAACTTTTAATCACACACATTTTCCTGCCATTTCCACCTACCTCATCTTTTGTCTTTTCATCCTGTGGCACCAGGGAGCATCAGAGAAACAAAATCCAAACACTGAAATACTGGCATGACCCTAAGGATTGAGAAAATTATATGAATAATTTTACCATATTATCGGATTTGTAGAGGGTGATTTTCAGTCTTATATCAGACATAGCTTTTTATTCAAAGACAGAAACATTAGTGTACTATTAGTCCTCATCATCATTCATATACTGTATGGAGTTGAAAGTCTAAGGTTATTCTTTTTTTTAGAAAAAGCTGAAAATAGTTAGTTAGTTAAATAAAATTAAAAATGTATAACAACTAAAAAATGAGACATGGATTCCTATGTTTTAAGGTGTGGTAAACCCAATTATGACATTGCCATTATAGTAAAAGGTCAAGGTCAGTGACAGATTGCATCATTCAAGGCCCCAACACTAATCAAACTCCTGGTGGGAGTCCTCATTAATCACAGGAATAGGATTGTTCCTCATCAGCACGGTCATCCTTCTGGTTTTTGCACTGTTTTGCATAGTATTGGTCAGTACAGGCCAAATTGTTCTGCTTGATTTATACGTATTATTTTCCCAACCATAGTTTACATAATGCATAATAACTCCAAACAGCTACTCTTGTCAGATGGCCTTCATACATCATTGAAAAGTTGAGATTCCAGGCTTTCAGAAAAGGTATGGTAATCTTTGTCACCTTTTCAGTAACAGACCAACCCCTCTGGCTCACGAACTATTAGGCCAGTGACCCTAGTGAGGATAAAGTGGGTTCAGACGACGAGACGAGATGTACAAATATCATCTAGTTCTATATTTTACATTTTATTTTAAACATTAATAAATACATCAATGAATAATTTATTTGTTCATCTCAGCTCATGTCTCTGTTGGTCTCTCTTATTGTAGCTAAAAATCAATTACCGTCACGTACTATTCTGTATTATTACCACAAGACACTACAGTAGACATGTACGCTGAAGTCAATAAAAGTGCAAAACGGCAACCATTCTAAATCTGATTTAAGACCTTAAAGCAAAGAGTGTACTTAAAAAGACTACGGCCGCCGTGACAAAGTGGTGCGCGGTGCATCTTGGTCCGAGCGTGGAAGAAATAGCCGAGAACAAAAAGTTTTGTATAGCCGCAATAGCCGCAAATTCTCTTCTTTAGATTTCCTAAAGATGATACCAGGTAAAACACATATTTTGATCAAGAAACAGGCTTTTGTTTAATTGAAATACAGTGTTTTAATGTTTGTTTATGGGCGATAATGAGATAAAAACACAGCCCCTACAATGAGAAAAATGCCTGCATGACACGCCATCAGATTCACTTTCATTTCATAAACAAAACCTGACAAAACTATGGAATCTCTGTCATATAATCAGTGTCATGTCGAAAAAGCTGTTGTCCTGTCGTTGAAAAAGATTCGCTTGCATCATTCCTTGCGAGAAAACAACACTAGAATTCGTCAAGATGGGCAGAAGCGCAAGAACAGGAAGACCTTAAAATTTTCTCATGTTTAAATATGTCTTTGATTAGTATGGATACATGTTTATTTTTGTAATTATGATGTGTCATGTGACTGATGGTGAATGAACAAAAATGGTCAAGGTCGTTAATGACAATGTTAATGCTGCTCATTGTCCATTCTTTTTTGTGTTATATTACTGTGTGATTATTACTTTTGTGATTTATTAATAAAGAACAATAAACAAAACTCAGCTTTCTTTTAATATTCTGCAAAAATTACATCATATATTGAAAACTTCAAACAATACCACCTGATAAGGATGTGATATATCTGATAAATTCTTTATAAATAATTATTTTAATAATTGTCAACTTTTGATAATCATCAATCTCAATCAATCTATCATAAGTCGATTTTACTACTCTAATTGAAACAGCTAAATTGACACTATTCAAATCAAGTAGTGTGATGGTTTGATCTGAGTAACAAGGAGTCGACAAACTGGATATAAACAAAAGAACAAGCCGCCATTAATTGTCTTTCCTAACATGTTCATTTGAAAAAGTTGAAAACAAGTAAGGCCAATGAGTTCTTTTATTAATTCCAATCTTATTTATCAATCAAACGATGAATTAATAACGGATTTGACTTTTTTATGATCGTGCAATTATGCTATTCAAAGGCTGGCGGTAGACACTTGCTGGCACTGGTTTCCACGCTCCATAGGCTGCGCTGCTATTGTGGCGGTAAACAGGGCTGTCTCTTTATATGTAAGCTCTTTGCTTAAAGGAAGTTTTAACTAATATTCAGTTTTTCTTTTTTGTATGAACAGTGGGTTATGATGTGCCCGTTGCTCTGTTGGTAGAGTGGGTCATTCAATGACTAATAGGTTGGTGGTTCTAATCCCACTCTGTCCTAGTAATGTTTTGGTGTGTCCTTGGGCAAGACACTTCACTTTCCTGCCTTTAGTATTTTTAGTAAATATCTGTCATTTTTATTTACCTCATTACCAGTAATAGAACCAAAATACATTATCAAGCATGTTTAAGTTGTTGAGTGGACATTATGTTAAAATGATGCAACATAAACCAAAAGTTATGATCTCACATGCACTGCTGATACCCGACTGGGTCTTACTGGACCCTAATACTTGCCCAAGGACACTTCGACAGCCAGAGCTGGGATGCGAACCACCAACCACTCAATCATTGGACGACCCACTGTACCAATTGAGCCACAGCAGCACTGTTGTTGGCTGGACATTGTAATTGCTCAGATGTATCATTTTGACAGAGAATACAAAAATTCCAGTCAGTTGGATTGTGACCCTCGTTAATAGTTGATGGTTGAACTGGTTCATACATTGTTGTAATGTTACAATTACACACACACACGTGACACAGAACAAGACAAGATGCCCAAAACCACAATTGCATGCATCTAAAGCTGAAAACAAAACAATAACACCTGAAAGAAAAGCAAAGGATGCGTCATATCAACTTGTGCAAAATTATCTATTTAACACCATAAGTAAATGAAAGAGCTACACTGAAAACTATTTTTCAAGATTCAGTGCTAAATTGGTAGTTTATACAGATGTAGTACTGGTGTTAAATGAATAATATTTAGTAGATTGAGGTGGTGCACCCTATTTTTTTTGGAACTCTTCATGTTATAAGTAATGAAAGAAAGGATTATGCCCTTATATCAGAACGACATAATCATAATGTAAGATAAATGTTAAAACCCCAACAAGAGTCCAAAGTCCAAATGTATGATTAGAAATATAAATATCGGCCATATTCAATTTTGTGGCCATCTTAAAACTTATTTTTAAAGCTGTCATTCCATGGTTATTTCATTAATATTACTGTGTTCTCCATTGTTACTGAATACATTGTGTGTTGGTTCTATTTAAAAAAACCAAACATCCAGATTGTTTTGTTTCCAGCTGTTTTTTCACGATAGAAAAATGACTTGAGGTCGGACAACAGAGTTTACCGGTACTTCCTCATAAGCGGTAACGAGGCATCTCTGATTGGCTCAGAATATGTGAAGGAACACTCCTTCCTCCCCTTTCGCTCTGTGTGTGTTTACCATCCAAGAGTAGCATCCAGCTAGCTTTTGTGCCGTTGCTTGTTCTGAAAATGTGCAGGGGAAAAAAAAAACAAGACTTTATTTCCACAGAGAGCACATGAACCAATTTGATCCGCCATTTTTTTTTTTTTTTCAAGTTTGTGCAGCAGCTAATGTGGTGCTGTCTTCTCTTGCAGATGCTAATGCTAATGCTACTTAAGACTCGCTGCAATGGGGGACTGGCTTAACCCCACATGGGTGACGCCAATGTCCTTGTGACATGTAGTGGACAGGCTTTTTCGGAGTCGCTCGTTTCCGTGTGTTGTTTTCTATGAATAGGAAATCCAGCCAGTGGTGACAAACCACTTTCAGAGGCAGCATGTGTTGGTAACTCGGGGTGATCCGTCACATTCCAAAAGGAGCGTGGAAAAGTGGTTTTCAGCGGAATGACACCTTTAACATCAAAACGTTAGCTTTTTTTTTTTTTTTTTTTTTTTTTTTTAATAAATAGCTAAAAATAAATAAATACATCTTCAAACCTTGGAAATATACATGTTTTACTTTGCACCCTCATGCTTTATGGGGAGTGAAGTTAAAGTGTTTATAGTGCCACATTATTTGTATAAATTTGCATAATTCACACAGATTCATATTTTAGTAGTGGGGACCTACATTTATATTTAACCCCTTAACAGGTGAATTTAAATAGAAGTTTAAAAAAATAAATAAAAGGAAATGTTATATGAAGTGGAGGTAATTAATTTGATCATAGAACATACAATAGATACATACAGATTTGTGACAGTAGGCATTACAGTGTTAATCCTGGATTTTGGTCCCCAGAGTGTGACTATATAAAGCCATCAATGTCCCCAGAAAGATATGAATATATACACACACACACACACACACACACACACCTCCACAGCAGACAGATGTACAGATGTGCGGCGTCTGTCTCTTAATTGATGAAGTCAATTACTACTAGAACAGCTTCCACATACGCAGGCAGGAGGTGGGCTTGCTGTGGAGTGTGTATGTGTGTGTGTGTGTGTGTGTGTGTGTGTGTGTGTGGGGTCTCCACTGGGGGTTTAATGGGAAAACAGCAGTTAGCCATTGGTGGAGTTTCCTTCTACTTCCTTGGTTCTGTATCAGCAGCTCAGTAGTCGCTTTTACTTTGGATATCTACACAAAAGTTTACTGATATTTTTCATTATTTTTTCAAATGTTTTTATATCTTTATTAAAAATATATGATGTGATATATAAAACAGTTTGACAATATTACACATATTGTTGGTACCGACATCAGTTCTATAGTACGGATACATTAGACGAAGATTCTTACTTTACTGATCATTACCAACTCTAGTTATTCACACCAATGACCACAGAAAATATGGAACATTATTAAAACCAAGTTACAATAATTCAAAGTGTCAGTAGCAGCAAAAATAATATAGTGAAGATAGATCATACCATCAAAGATCCAAACCATTTGGCCTAGATACTCGAGTCAATGACGGTGAAAATGAATAAAAATATATTTTTTTAAATACAAGAAAATATTTTAAGTGCCAATAGTGACCAAAAATCATACAACACTGATGAATTATAAGATCAAAGATGTGAATGATCTTATAAAGTAAGAACAGAATTTTATAACACAAATCTAACAAATTATTTAAAGAGTATAAAGTACATATATTTATATGAATGTAAGGAGTATAAAGTACAGATATTTATATAACTGTAAGGAGTATAAAGTACATATATTTATATAAATGTAAGGAGTATAAAGTACAGATATTTATATAAATGTAAGGAGTATAAAGTACATATATTTATATAAATGTAAGGAGTATAAAGTACATATATTTATGAACAAATGTACAGAGGAAATGTCCAAAGTTTACAGAAAAATAAGTAAATCAGTAAAGTATAGATAGTTAAAAATCTATTTAAGTACAGTAACAAAGTACTTATACTTAGATACTTGTACTACTTACTGCTGAAGGTTCCAGTATGTCAGTGAAGTCAGAGTAGTGACAGTTGACAGTGTGATGAGTCAACAGGTGGACAGAGTTGGACTGATGGAGTGGGCGTGGCTTGGAAGGAGGGAGGGGATAGGTGAAACAGGATTGGCTGAAAGGTGAGGGAGGGGCTTGCCGCAGAGTGCAGGTGAAATCATTGGCACTATATAGGGGCCACGCGATTTTGTAGGGGTGTCCGGATCTTTAGTGAAGTTTTTATAATCACTATATACTGCACTGAATGTGTTTGTGCAATGATAATGCTGCTAACGATAAAAAATGTGTGAAATCTTACATAATTTAATGAGATTATTCAGAAAACAAATGACTTTAGTGCTGGTTAACTCATATATATATATATATATATATATATATATATATATATATATATATATATATATATATATATATATATATATATATATATATATATATATATATATATATATATATATATATATATATATATATATATATATATATCCACACACACACAATAGATTAGTAAATATTCCACTAGAAAGAACCTGTAAAGTGAGTGGATCATAATGTGCAGACAAGATGCTCAGCTCACGAGAAGAAACATGAGATTGGGTTCACGAGATCGAGACAGGATGTGATTTTAATGAAACTAAATTACAAATTATATGAATGGACAACAGACTTTTATTTTGCTGAGTTGCACATGTATTTTATAACTCTGTAAGCATTAACTTTTAATTCACTTCTTAATGAATTTCTTCCTCTACACATTAAAACTAAACTAAAATGTTAGAAAAGTTAAAATAAAATAAATAAAATTATATATTTCTCCTTATTTCCAAATCAAATCTGGCGCTTGGCATGTGGAAGTTGAGGTCCTAATGAGGAAATGCACCCCCCGCCAGGTGCATTTCCTCCAGCTCCAGGTTCACAGAACCCTCCACATGGACTTCACCACTTCCTGGACTCGCTGTGCCTCCTCCTGTGCCACCTCACCCACATGGCCAGAACAGGGACCGGCCCACGTATAACAGGTGCCAGGGGTCAGCTGTTATGTTGGCAACCCACCGACCCATCTTGAAAACACAGTAGTCTAATGCACACGTGACTCAGAGGGTCTCCCAGAAACCCTAACGGTGGCCGGCGAGGGCCTTCCAAGGTGGGATCTCGGAAGGTCTGGACGCACACGGGCAGCAAAATCAATGGACCATAACCAGAGGGGGGCACACAGGTAATACCAGTATTTTCTGACGTCTTTTCTGGCTGCTTGCTGGATAACAAATCTCGATTTTAACATGATGAGAAATCTCAACAAATTAAATCTCGTAACAAAATAATTAATAAAGTGAACAAGCAAGGCCAGAAATATTCAGTAGAATTAATAAAAATGACCAAAATATTTAGTAGAATGAACAAAAATGATCAAAATATTCAGTAAAATGAATACAAATGACTAAAATATTAATTAAAATAAACAAAAATGACCAAAATATTCAGTAAAATTAATACAAATGACCAAAATATTCTGTAATATGATAAAAAATGACCAAACTATTTAGTAGAATGAACAAAAATGACCAAGTAATCAATGAAATTAAGAAACAGACCAAAATATTCAGTAGCATGAATAAAAATGACCAAAATATTCAGTCAAATTACTAAAAATGACAAATATTCTATCAAATGACCGAAATATTCAGTACAATGAACAAAAATGATCTAACTATGTAGTAAAATTTACAAAAATGAACAAAACATTAAATAAAATGAACAAACAGACCAAAATATTCAGTAACATGACCCAAATATTAAATAAAATCAAAAGTAAAATGTCGCATTTTGACTGCAGACTTACGGTGGAAACTTGAGTTTATCACTAACACACATGTGGGAACATTTCATTAGTTTTTATTCTTTATCACTAACACACATGTGGGAACATTTCATTAGTTTTTATTCTTTATCACTAACACACATGTGGGAACATTTCATTAGTTTGCTTCCAGAAGCATTTGACTTGTAGACCAGTGAAATGAATTGATCTTCATTAATGCGATAGTTTGACATGATCAGAGCACATGTGTGTTTGATGTTCATTGTGCAGTAGAACACACACTGCACTAGTCCAGTATTTACAGGAGCAAATATGAGGTCTACATTAGTTTCCTTTTCTTTTGCATCCCAACAATAACCAGGGTCTGCAGTTGTGTGCACGACGCTCTCACCTAATTACAGCTAATGACCAGCGGCTCCATGTGTGATATGATAGGTTAAAGCATTCCTACTAATTACACATATATCATGTCATCTGCTGAATCATTATTCCATAAAAACTCTGCAGTGGCTGCTTTTTTCTCCTCTGTTGGACAGAGGAGAAAAATGGCCTTAGTCCACCTGGACCAGTATAGTCCAGGCCATGCCAACCAATTCCCACCCCCACCCCCACCCTCAGGACCCATTCTACAGTGTGGCATATGGGGTGGATGCACATGCTGCCAGGGCTCAAGCACTGGAGACAGAGGAGGTCAAACAACCAACCTGAGTACAAGTACTTCATTACTGTACTTAAGTGGATTTTATTTTTGGTATCTGTACTTTACTGGAGTATTTATTTTTCTGGAAACTGTTGACCTTTCCTCCTTACATTTATATAAATATATGTACTTTATACTCCTTACATTTATATTATAAATATATGTACTTTATACTCCTTACATTTATATAAATATATGTACTTTATACTCCTTACATTTACATTATAAATATATGTACTTTATACTCTTTACATTTATATAAATATATGTACTTTATACTCCTTACATTTACATTATAAATATATGTACTTTATACTCTTTACATTTATATAAATATATGTACTTTATACTCCTTACATTTATATTATAAATGTATGTACTTTATACTCCTTACATTTATATAAATATATGTACTTTATACTCCTTACATTTACATTATAAATATATGTACTTTATACTCTTTACATTTATATAAATATATGTACTTTATACTCCTTACATTTATATTATAAATGTATGTACTTTATACTCCTTACATTTATATAAATATATGTACATTATACTCCTTACATTTATATAAATATATGTACATTATACTCCTTACATTTATATAAATATATGTACTTTATACTCCTTACATTTATATAAATATATGTACTTTATACTCCTTACATTTATATAAATATATGTACCTTATACTCCTTACATTTATATAAATATATGTACTTTATACTCATATTTATATAAATATCTGTACTTTATACTCCTTACATTTATAGAAATATCTGTATTATATCAATAGTCACTTTTCCATTAGATATGTAGTATTATATAATGTCAGTTTTTCCATTAAATCACAAATGTGATGGTTTATTATTCACCATAAACATGGTGCAAATCTGTAGTGTTACAGATCTATTTATTATTCTTCTATATGTTTCCTCTATCTTCTACTAAATTAAAATGCTGTGGTTTCCTGGTGTGTTCATACATATCACACCATGTGTATTTTATTTCTCTTCTTCTATGTTTGTTGAAATGTTCATCCACATCCAGTGTTGCATTTCATTTTGCAGAATATATCATTTGTTGGGGGAAAAAAAATCACCTCTTACCGGCACAAAAATGTTTACTTAAAAGAAGTATGCTTTTGTTAAAATTAAACGTGCACAGTTTGATGGTCAATGGAAAAGTGAATATTTGACTCACACACTGTAGATTTTACAGTGTTAATTTGGAGACAATGGGACCAAATACACTCTAAAAGAAGTTAAATAAACTCTCTAAATGTTGATTTAACACTGCAAAATTGACTGTCCTCTGACCAGGACCAGAACACAATGTGCATTCATACTGTTAAAGTAAATGTACATCGTGTTACTGTGCAAATTGTGTGTTGTTTTTTTTTTTACAACTACTTTTTTGCTGAGTGTTTTATTTTCAGACAGAGCAGGGTTACTAATGGTGGTTGTTTGTTGATTAAGAAGATTAAGAACATATTTTTAATCAACAAACTATCATAACCATATACAACAGTTTATTATGCTCATATTTAATCTATGGTAATGTTGTCAGGGGATGTGCCATTAAAACAACACTGCAGCTCTGAGCACTACTCCAAAAAAGAGTTGTTGGTGCAGTTTTCATGCACATTCTGACCCTCTTTTTTTTACAAAGCTTAGGATCTTGAATATTTTTTGATATAAATAGACGTCATCTCACACTGTTCACATTCAAATTCCTCAATAATTGTCTTCCAACCATGTTTGACAGACTTCTCAATTTAAATTCACAATTTCATAATTACCAAACTAAACAAAGTGTACAATTACAGATATTCCGTTAGTTACAACATCCATGGCCTAAACAAGTGTAAGATACAAATTGGAATAATCTTCTTCCCAAACTAAAAGGTTTCACATCAATAATTTAAACACAACATCAAAATTCACTTACTTCTCTTCTCTTCCCCACTTGACTTATTATATTAGGTTAAGTTAATGTTAAGTTAGGTTTTACACTTTTTAAAGTTAGATTAAGTTATTATTATATTACGTTCTTAGTCCCATTAGCTCATTGTATTCTCATTATTTTATGTTATAAGTTTGCATCTTTGTTATCATATAAATAACAAATTATATTTCCCTTAATTTCTGTTACTATTATTATCATTAATTGTAATGGACTCGAACACAAACCTTATGGCTTTTTTTTTTTTTTTACAGCCTCCAGCACATTTATTATGTATGGGTCATTTACTTTCTATATTCTGTTTTATTTATGTATGTGATGTATGTGTATATATATATATATATATATATATATATATATATATATATATATATATATATATATGTGTGTGTGTGTGTGTGTGTGTGTTTTATGTGTGTGAATAAAACAAACAAGCTGCAGTGGGTCATGTGAGGAGACCAAAGCAGGAAGTGGATGCACCAGGTAAAGATAACCCTGCAAACAGGAAGTGGATTTGTAAGGGATAATGTGTTGCCCATGTGTTACTATCAGAAAAATATTTCCCGATGGGGCCGAAGGGAAATATTTTTCGATAGTCACGCGTGGGCAAAATATTATCCCACTTATTCCATGGGTTATTACAGGTTATTAGTGCTACTACTCTAACAGACTGGATAAAATAGACGTTACAATGTAGCGAATATTTACTTTCAAAGTGGCTGAACTATGGCACCATGAATCTGAAGTGACAAAACTCGTTCCCTTCATTAATGGTGCAGCGAGTGGTTATTGAAAAAAAAACCTGGCCACAGAACGCTGGGAACGTCCATTCAAAGTGAATGGGAGCCGTCGTAATGTTCTAGAGGGCCATAGAATAATGACCATACATAAGCATTATTTTTGTTTAACCTCAGACTAACCCCACACCTGTAACTAGGCAACATCCAATTCCAATAAATTGAGGTTCATAAGCAGAGAAAACTTCAGAGTAGGTTAACTATTGTAACTGGAGTTGTTCTCTGTCACTGCTCGCCTCGTAAGAAAAGAACACTCATCTCATCACAGTTTGAACCTGACACATACGCTTTAAGCATTTTATAAAAACATGCAAAATTCAACACACAAAAAAATCTGCGAAACAGTGAGGCTGTGAAAGGTGAACCACGTTCTAGTGAGAGAACAGTGTAGACTCTAAACCACCTGACCTGTGGAACTGTCTTCCCTTCATCCATGAGCTCAATTCTTTTTCTGTTCTTCAGTTAGTCATCCAATAACCAAGAGTTGGTGGTTCGAATCCCGCTCTGTGCTGTTGTGTCCTTGGGCAAGACACTTCACCCTTGTTGCCTCCAGTGTCACGGACACTGGTGTAAGAATGTTCAGTGGTGGTCAGAGGGACCATAAGCACAAAATGTCAGCCATGCTTCTGTCCGTCTGCCCCAGGGCAACTGTGGATACATATGTAGTTTACCACCACTGGAGGGAGAATGTGAGAGTGAATGAACAATGGATCCACTGTACAATTAGAGTATGTTGCCCTGTTTACATGAGAGCTTTTATTTCTGTTTAAGTCCAGATAAAGGTTAATTCCTCTTTAATATGAAGACACTTAAGATTAAGTGCGTTAAGATTATTCCTGTTCTTTCGTGCATGCTCCTGACGCACATATTCCACACTGTATTATGTTTATTCCTATGGTTGATTCGGTCGAGCTGCTGCTTCATAATTATCACAAAAATATCCATGTTGATAGTTGAAACAAACATAAAACAGGAAGTGGACACTACTGTTTCCTTCCAGTAGACATTAAGCAGCCGTTCTGTCCAATGAGAACCTTCTGTACCTATAGCTCTTAAAGGTGTCATTCCACTGAAAACCACTTTTCCAGGCTGTTTTTGGAATATGATGGGTCACCCCAAGTGAAAGTGGTTTGTCTGTTAGAATACGGAACGGGAGACCCAAGTATGTGTATGAACAGTGTGGACCAGAGTCCTGCACGGGTTCGGGTACCCGCGGTTGACCCGTGGGTGAACCGCAGATTTTCACGAAACGGGTGAAAAATGTTGGGCTGTGTCGGATACGGGTTCGGTTCGGGTCAGACGTGGGTGATCGCGGGTCTAATTTGCGGTTCATAGGCTAAAAACTGTTCTTTAGTTTGGACTTGTATAGCTGCCTCCTGTCGGCTTCCTGCTTGATGCGTTTTTCAAGCGTGTGTGTGTGTGTGTGTGTGTGTGTGTGAGCTCACGGATACAAATAGTTTTTGAATTTATTATTTGTCTGCTCCTGTTTAACAACATTTTTATTTGGCTCTGTCACTGTTCAGTATATTCGTGGCAATACATTTTGTATTTAAGTTTGACATTTTCTTCCGGGTTCGGGTCGGATATCGGGTTCATTTATAGCGGGTCGGTTCGGGTGCGGATTTGTAATTTTTTTTTCATCGGAAAACGGGTCGGATACGGGTTTGAACATGACGGGTACGGGCGGTTGCGGTTTGTCAAAATCAGAACCGTGCAGGACTCTGGTGTGGACTTTATTAAATTCAGGGGAAAGGGAGAAAAGTCTGAGGTGGTGGATGGCCCAGAGGCAGTGTCTGGTGGTCCGCAGAGGTTGGGCTGGAGCAGGTAACAGAGCAGAGGAATCAGACAGAGGTTCAGAGTACGGGGATCAGTCTTAGGGGTTTTTACATTACTTTCCGTGTATTGGCATTTACTTCAACGGTGAATGATGATGCAATTCACGGCGCAAAGGGCTCGTCTTACTCATTTGTGTATGGGAACTATTTTTCAGTGTGGAGAAACACAGCCGACGCACACCAAGGAGACGTGGGGGGTGGGGGGCTCTCACTAGCTGCAATTCCATTACCCTTGGAAATTCGCAAAATGTAAATATCGCTATAAAAAAACTGGTAATGGAAACACCTGAATTTCGAAAAAACACTCAAATATCGAAAAAACATTTTCACGCTTTCATGAGGTGGTTTTTCAAACGTTTCAATATTCTAATATACCGCAAAAGTGCAATGGAAACACATTTTCCGCAATACCTGTCACATGATGTGACGTACATGGTCACATGACCACTTCTCTTGGAGTGAAAATGACAGCCTGTAACCATAACAACCATTGACTGCTTATAATTTGTTGTTGTTGCTAAGTGCTGAGTTTATTTACACTTAATATTTTGACGTGATGATGTAGGGACCACATGTGCAGACCCTTATAATGTGAGACAGGTGGTTTGTTTTACATGTTAGTGTCTATAAATAGTTCGCCAGTGACTTTTACTGATGAGAGAATTAGCCGATTCATTCATGCTAATGCTATTACATGCTAATTCGCGGTTGTCATTTAACCACATCTAAAGCATAATTACACTTAATATTTCAGTCTGACACTGTAGGGACCACATGTACAGACCCTTATAATGTGAGACAGGTGGTTTGTTTTACATGTTAGTGTCTTTAAAGAGTTCGCCAGTGACTTTTACTGGCGAGAGAATTAGCCGATTCATTCATGCTAATATCAGGGTGATACTGTGGTCAAGTGATCTGAAGCTCCGAAGGTGACAGCAGTGAAATGTTGTGAGATTATATTTCACGAGAGTTACGACACTCCTGCCTAGAACAACCGTCAATGGAAACACATTCAAAGAGCAAATATACTTTGTCGAAATTCGAGGAATATTGTTTTGCGAAAAACTGTAATGGAAACGCAGCTACTGACTGCTGGAAGACCTGGGTTTAAATGCACAGACAGAGTGGAGGATAACAAGGGACAGGTGGCAAACACAATGAGCAGAGTGAGTGAAAGCAGGTGTGCAGGCTGAGTAGGTAAAAGGTGAACAGGCTAGCATGAGTAAAACTGGTGGCAATAACCAGGTCCTCCAAGTGAATCCATGACATTGTCACCTCCACTGGCTGTATTTACCATTCATAGAAAACAACACAAAGTAACGAGCGACAATGGGCGACATTGGTGCCGCCAACGTGGGGTTAAACCCACCCATGGAATGCAGGTGACACTCCCCCCAGCCCGTCCCCCATTGCAGCAAATCTGAAGTAGCATTAGCATTAGCATCTACAAGAGAAGACGACGCCACAGTAGCTGCTGCACAGACACATTCATGTGCTCTCTGTGGAAATAAAGCATTGGGTTTTTTTTCTGCAAGTTTTCGAAACAAGTGACGGCACGAAACCTAACTGGATGTTACTCTGGGATGGTAAACACACACAGAGCAAGATGGGAGTGTTCCTTCATGCATTCATTCTCTGAGTCAATCAGAGACGTCATTTAGGGAAGTACTGGTAAACTCTGTTGTTCAACTGAAGTCATTTTTCTAGTCTCGAAAAACAGCTGGAAACAAAGAAAATAGAACCAATGCACAATGTATTCAATAACAATGGAGAACACAGTAATATTAATGAAATAACCATGGAATGACACCTTCAAAGCCCAATTAACTAGAATACACCTGTTTCCATGGAAACCTTTAGTTAAATTAAAATTAAATTAAATTCTGATTTACTTTATTCCAAATAAATTATTTGAAATTAAAATACATCATGTAAATGTAGCATGTATGTACATAGTCCTATATAAATGTAATCCATCATTATGATTATTATTATTATTATTATTTATTATTATTATCCTCCCAAGGTTGACTTTCCCTCCCTTTTTAACCAGTGGGATGAGGTTTCCATGCATGAAATGACCAACCTGTGTCCCTGGTGCCTCTGAACAAACACACACACACACACACACACACACACATACACACACACACACACACACTTGAGGGGACGTACATACATCCTGCTCTTATGGATTTAATGATTTCCCTGGAGCCGGCATTAGACAGACTACATGTACAGAACGCCAAACTCCGTCAGCCACGGCTCTCTTGACCTTGCATTGTATTGCTTTCCTGGGCATCATGTGTGTGTGTGTGTGTGTGTGTGTGTGTGTGTGTACAGTGTCTACTGTTAGAGCAGATGGGTTCTGCGTTGATCTGTTTCACAGTTGGACACCAGGTTATTATTTATCTTCTCCTATATTTAAGGTCCATTCAAATACAGTGAAAATGTATAAAAAGAAAGAAAAAAAAGTATGTTTTTAAAAATGAACTGGTCGATTTAGTTAGTTTAGTTTTGATAAAAAATGTTTTAAGCACAAGTTAAATCCACACAAGAAACAAATGATGAAGTAAAATAAGTAAAGTTATGTCAGTTCATTGAGTTTATAAACCTACACACCTTTTCCTAGGACTTTGAACATTCTTTTCCCTGACATTCTGCCATGAGTTTGTTTCTCTCGTTGACAAATACGACCATGATGCAACGACTGAACTGAACAGACACTCCAGTGTTTTTTAACCCTGGAGTCGAAGTCTCAATGTGGGGTCCCATGGAAGTTACAACACTGGTCTATGAGTCAAATTCTTCCAGAATCAAACTAATGAAATGTCCCCACATGTGTTAGTGATAAAGAAAAGTCAAGTCTTAAATGCTGGTTGGCTCAAGTTTCCACGAAAAGTCTGAGTCAATATGGGACATTTTACTTTTCATTTTACTGAATATTTGGGTGGTCTTTGTTCATTTTACTGAATATTTGGGTGGTTTTTGTTCATTTTACTGAATATTTGGGTGTTTTTTGTTCATTTTACTGAATATTTGGGTGGTTTTTGTTCATTTTACTGAATATTTGGGTGGTTTTTGTTCATTTTACTGAATATTTGGGTAATTTTTTTTTCATTCTATTGAGTATTTTGTTCATTTTTCTTTAAATATTTTCCTATTCCACACATTTGCTGTTTGTTTTGATCCATTTTCTTGATTATTTTGTTCACTTCTGGTCATCTTTAACACCGTCCAGTAACACTGGTCTACAGGTCAAATTCTTTCAGAATCAAACTAATGAAATGTCCCCACATGTGTATTAGTGATAAAGAAAACTCTAGTCTTAAATGCTGGTTGGCTCAAGTTTCCACAAAAGGTCTGAGTCAATATGTGAAATTTTACATTTCATTTTACTGAATATTTGGGTGATTTTTCTTCATTCTATTGAGTATTTTGTTTGGGTTAGATTTGATCACTTTCTTTCGGATTTTTGATCATTTTTGTTTAAGTATTTTCTCAATCTACACATGTGCTGTTTGTTTTCATCCATTTTCTTGATTATTTTAGTAATTTTTGTTCATTTTCTTGATTATTTTAGTAATTTTTGTTCATTTTCTTGATTATTTTGCTAATTTCTGGTCATGGATAACACTGGTCTACAAGTCAAATGCTTCCAGAATCAAACTAATGAAATGTCCCCACATGTGTGTTAGTGATAAAGAAAACTCAAGCCTTAAATGCTGGTTGACTCAAGTTTCCAAGATAAGTCTGGAGTCAATATGTGAAATTTTCATTTTCATTTTACTGAATATTTGGGTGATTTTTGTTCATTTTACTGAATATTTTGGTAATTTTTCTTCATTTTATTAAGTATTTTGTTCATTTTTCTTTAAATATTTTCTTATTCCACACATTTGCTGTTTGATTTGATCTATTTTCTTGGTTATTTTGGGCATTTTTGTTCATTTTCTTGATTATTTTGTTCATTTCTGTCCAGCAACACTGATCTACAAGTCAAATTCTTTCTGAATCAAACCAAAATAAATGTTCCCACATGTGTAAGTGATAAAGAAAACTCAAGTCTTAAATGCTGGTTGGCTCAAGTTTCCACGAAAAGTCTGGGGTCAAAATGTGAAATTTTACTTTTCATTTGACTGAGTATTTTGGTCATTTTTGTTCAGTTTCTTGAGTATTTGTGATCATTTTTGTTTAAGTATTTTCTCATTCTACACTGTTTGTTTTACTCCATTTTCTTGATTACTTTAGTAATTTTTGTTCATTTTCTTGATTATTTTGTTCATTTCTGGTCATGGATAACACTGGTCTACAAGTCAAATGCTTCCAGAATCAAACTAATGAAATGTCCCCACATGTGTGTTAGTGATAAAGAAAACTCAAGCCTTAAATGCTGGTTGACTCAAGTTTCCAAGATAAGTCTGGGCTCAAAATCTGAAATTCTTAGAATGAGAATAGGTTTTAGTCCAAAGGAATACTGGTCTCAGATCTACTTCCAAATACTGTCTGCACATTATGATCCATTCACTTTATAGGTTCTTTCTAGTGGAATATTTACTAATCCATTGTATACATGTACATAAACCAGCATATATGTGGAATAACACACCATCATATATATTAAAAACTAGAGGTGTGACGAGACACTCAGCTCAAGAGATGAGACAAGACATGAAAATGGGCTCATGAAATCGAGACAAGATTTTAATAAAACTAAATGACAAATTATATGAATGGACAACACACTTGTATTTAACTGAGTTGCACATGGATTTTATAACTTTGCACGTGTTAACTTTTAATGAACTTCTTCCTTTTAATGAAAAGTTATAATAAAATACATAAAATAATATATTTGTCCTTTTTTTCAAGTGCAAACAATATGTGCAAAACAAAAAGTACTTCTCATTCAATACAGACTGAAAATAGTGTAAACAGAGTGTAGTGGCCAAAGTAGACTGATGTTGATATATTTGGGAATTAATGTTTAAACGGATAAATAATTTAATTTGATTTTGTAATTTTATAGATACGTATATTTCATGAAAATGTTAAATATTATATATGACAGTTAAAATAATTAGAATTCATATTCATATCTGTTATACATGGACTAAAAATACGTACTGTCGCTTTAAGAACTGGCCAATTTGGCTTGACTGTGGAAGTTGAGGTGTGAATGTATTTGTGGTTTGTTGGTGTTTTCTGGGCAGGTGTTGATTTCAGTACTGACCTGTAGTAGTGCTGGAAATGTCTCTGTGATGTTACGGCATTGTTTGCGTCTGGGGGGGCACACCCATGCCCAAAACAGGGGGGAAGGGCAGGGTAGTGAGGTCCAAATAATGTCAGGTTTAAACAGTAGAGAGAGAGAAAGAGAGAGAGAGAGAGAGACGTGTCTTATCACTCACTCTCTTGTCATTTCTAATTTTCTGACATCATTTTGACTTCTTGCTGGATAAAAAATCTCACAAGACAGAATTTTAATGCGACGACAAATCTCGCCAAATTACATCTCGCAAGATCTCGTCACACGCCTATTAACAACATAACCAACACTGAAGTAATTTATTTTCTAATTCATCTGATTAAAGTACAATTTAACACATTTAACGTATGAAGAAGATGTGTGTTTTTTTTTAAAGCTGTAGCACAGTGTTATTCTCATGTATTCATTAGTTTGGTTGATCAACAGGTTTTTAATAGTGCAGTGTATTTATACATGGTTTGTGTCACCAGTGGTTGTTTGAGTGTTTATCAGAGGGATTCAAAGTACTCACACTCTGTACTTAAGTAGAAGTACAGCTACTTGTGTGAAAAAATACTCTGTTAAAAGTAGAAGTACTGATTCAACTCTTCTACTTAAGTAAAAGTAAAAAGCACAACTTCTCAATTGTAATAAAGTGCAAAAGTAAAACTGCTTTTTTGTCATGAACGCAATAACACTTCAGAAATCAGAAAAGTTTCAAAAGTATCTAAAATAAAGCCTTTAAAAGTGAGTTACTGTGTAAATAATGTGTTTGATCCAGTCACAGTTAATCAGTTTTGTGGATATGGGCAGAAAATGTAGGAAAAATGGGGGAAGAAAAGTCACAATTGAGATAAAAAGTAATGAGATTTTTTTTTTTAAATTATAAATATGAGATAAAAAGGCATAATTTTAAGATAAAAAGTTACAATTATGAGATAAAAAGTCAAAATGATGAAATAATAGTCATATAACTATAATATATAAAGTCACAGTTTCTTTCCGCCACTGATTTTCTCTCTTAAGTGACTGTTTTTTTCGTACTATCACATCTGTTTAGTTTGTAAAAGTAACAAGTCTATTATGAGAATGTAAAGATTATAAAGTACAGATATTTATGAATAAATGTAGGGAGTAAAAGTAAAAAGTTTTCAGAAAAATAAATACTCAAGTAAAGTAGAGATACCTAAATAAAAATCTACTTAAGTACAGTAATAAAGTACTTTTACTTAGTTACTTTCCACCTCTGGTCTTTATGGGTTAATATATGATCAAACATGGAACAGTGGTGTGTTGTCCATAAAGATATAGAAGCAGAGGGGCTTTCAGGGGCCACATTCAGCCCAATTTGATCTCAAGCGGGCCAGACTAGTAAAATATTAGCGTAATAACTGAGAAAAAAAGTGACAATTCCAATTGTATGTCTTTGTTTTAGTGCAAACAAACCCAATTAACTAATGAAAATACTTACTATCCAACAAGAAAGCTGTAAATAACCTGAAATAGCTCAAGAAATGTATGTGCAATTCTAACAATATTATGCCTCAGTTAATCATTTACACACCTACATTATGGATCAGATCTACTACGAAGACACAAAAATGTAAAAATTAAGCTTAATTTTCTATAGAAATTTCAGGTTGTTCATGTTTGCTCAGATTTTTTATATTTTATTTTTACAGGATAGTTTGTAAGTATAAATATTTGTATTTTTATAGAAAAAAATTTCTATTATTTTTTGCACTATAACAAAGATGGAAATTTGAAGTTGTCATTATTTACGGGTATAATGTAAATAATTTTCACATCAAAATGAGAAGAAAATATGGAGTCAGCCTTTTTTCCTAGGTTGTTCTGCTATAATTTGACTGTAGATGATAATGGTCTGTATGTGGAACCTTAACTAAAATCAGTTCTTAAAAAAAAATTACCTCTACCAACAATTTTGTTTTTTAAAAAACGTCTACTAGAAAACAACACAAGCATAAAAAAAAAAAACATGGGAGGAGGAAGAGGATTAAGAGGAGGGAGGGACGTAAGAAAGACAGAGGGACAGGAAGTGACCTTTTTTTCCACCTTCTTAACTGTGGAACTTTTGCACTTTGCAGATTCCTCCCCATGGGCCGCATTTGGCCCCCGGGCCGCATGTTTGAGACCCCTGGTCTAAGCTGTTGGTGTGTTTGCTTTGCACTTCCATTTTCATTTACATGCCTTTTTTCCCACATATTTGTCTAAATCCGAACGTAAACAGTGTGTAGAATGTTAACTAATGTGTCCAGGCTCACTATCATCATATTAGCTTCATGTTGTTTCCGTCTGATTTAAGACCTACGGTATTTGTTGCACATGGTGAATAATTCAGTAGGTTTTTCACTGCATGTATAATTGAACATATTTGTGTTCATCTAATTGTTTTACACTTTGTGTGTTTGTGCTGCTTAGCCTCCAGACTCAACAGCTGACACCAGGAACAGCCAACACTGAGTTTAGAGACCCCCTACCCCTACCCCCACCCCCCTCCCCAACCTCCATTAGCCCACTGGAGGCACCTTCACCCTCCTGTTCTGTTCATTTGTCAGGAACAACAGTGGTGTTCCTGGGTCAATGTGACCGAGTGTATGTTTAATTATCTAAAAGGTGTCAGAAACAAACAAAAAAAATCCTAACAAGCACTGTTAATATTTCATTACTAATTCTATTACTAACTATTCTATCAATATTTAGTACAATGGTGTTCATTACATCAAACAGGTAATGGTTCAATTAGAAGAATTCACTTGTTTTTCATAAAAATATCTTCACACTTTTTAAAAAATATTTCACATGAGCAAAATTTTCTGAATCTATCATCGGAAAATTAACGAACAATTATCCATTAATGGTTACATTTTATATTTAAAAAAGTAATATAATAACATAAATGTGTTTTTCTTCAATTTAACATTTATTCAATTCATAAGTAAAAATTATGAGATTAAAAAAATATATAAGTTTGGATTTAAAAAATCAGACACTGTTCCTCTTTTTTCTTACAAAAATGTTTTGTCCATGTCAGGGGAGACGACTAAAAATATGTTCCTCAGGGGGAACATCAGTGAAAAAAGTTGTAGAACCACTGTCTTAGGGTAAATGTCACAGAACAAGACATAGTTTAGTTTAACAACAGTAACATTTCTCATTACTTACTGGTTAATGACTGTTTGTTAACACCACGAAGAAGAACTGTTTACATTAACGATGAACTGAGGTGTGCTTCATTTATATATGCTGTTGTGCCGCCCGGGCGGGTAAACAGTTTAAACCATAGATATTGTAACAGCCCCGAAATGTTATTGATGTTTGTTTGGTGTGATTGTGACGACAGTAACTGTTTATCCTGAAATAAAAAGTAGGTGAGACCAACTCTGTGTCTGTTTCCTGGATCCAGTAACGATACAATATATAAACTCAGGAAAAAGTGGAGGCTATGAAATCATCTGGGTGGAGAAGTGGGGGTGTTGCAACACGCCCATCCCCCATGGGTGCGACACCCATGTGTCTCACAGCTGTTCTTTTTTTTTATTGTTTTTTTTTTTTTTTTTTTTTTTAAAGACAGTCTGAGATTTGTGACACCCTTTTACCTCCACTTTGACTGCTGGGTCAAATGGACCTGAACAGTATCTATGTGATGAAAACAGGATGGGGGTAATGATATAATGTAATATAAACATGGTTCATCATCATGTTCAGGGTTTCCCCCAGAAATTTTGCTGCAAGTGAAGCAGCATAAAAAAGTAAAAATAAAAAAATACAACAATAATAATAATAATAATAATAGAAATTGAGAAGAAATATGAAATTATATCTATTATGTTACTGTACAACATTCACTAACAATACTTACACCAGCTGATTATAAAAATGCACACTCTGAAATACACTTTATTCACCTTTAATAATGAATCAACAAGTAAATAAATAAGAAATAATAATTGTCAATGACAGAATCAAAACGAAAGTAGTTCCGGCAGGTTTCCTGGGGTCACGACAGTTTTGTTCTGCAAATAAATTACTCATTCAAAAAAATACTGTTTTGAGAAGAAACGCATTTTATTTTCGTGACCTCAGGAAACCTGCCGGGACTACTTTCACTTTGACCAAAACCGGACCTGAACTCGACTCACAGACACTGTCGGGGGTAAAAAGTCACTGTGGGTGCACCAGAGTAAAGACACTGAATGGATACAAATTAATGTCAACAATAGTGAACTATCCCTTTAATTTCTATCAGTCCTCAGCTCTTCATCTCTATCCTTCCTCTTCATCCCTCTATCACTCCTCTGTTGTTCATGTATCACTCCTCTGTCTTTCGTTCCTCTTTTCTTCATCCAGACTCTGCACTAACTTATTCATGACCTGCAGTTGAAGAAGCCTGATGCTCAGATCTGATCGGAAAATGTTCTCTTGAAACAGTTACTGCGGAAGAAAACTAAAATGAGTTGGTCTGAGGAACTGAGGCTGCACACTTCACACACACACACACACACACACACACACACACACTGATCTCATTTTCCTACTATTATTTGTATTAAACTGATTTACTGTGAAGAATTAGTTTGAGTCTAAACAAACTCAAACAGGTGAGAAGATTCACCTTCGTATCCACATCAACTGAAGCCAATGACAGTTATTAGTTTCAAATGATGCCCTGCATAGGATTAAGAATTAGGGGATAATGGGGGGGGGCACTTTGTGCTGCATGAATCAGTGTATCATTTGTTCATTTGTTTTTCAAAATGAAACCCAAAATATGACAACGAAAAAAAAAACTTCTTTCTTCATTATTTGTTTCCAAAACCAAAAAATGAAAAAACCGGATAAGGATCCGTTTTTTCATTTTTCGTTTTTGTGTTTAAATGAATAATGGAAAACGGATAATGGAAATTCTGCCATTTCCTTTTTCACCATAACCTGGACATTTCTTTCACCACCACGGACTCTGGCTGATCAACCCCCAGGTTTTGTTCCTGTATATTTTCTGTCTCTGTCTGAATGTTGTTCTGTTATTAAATTTTTTTCCCTTCAGCACCTGAAGGGAAAAATCTATCTATAAAAGTCTTATCTATACCTCACCCCATCATGACAGGGTGAAAGACTTCAAGTTTCTCAGCACTTACATCAGCAAGGACCTCACCTGGTCGGCGCACATCAGCCATCAGGTGGGGAAAGTCCATCAAAGACTTTACATCCTCAGGAAGCTGAGACAATCCCAGCTACCCCAGAACCTGCTGGTCAGGTTCTACAGGGCTGCGGTGGAACCCCTCCTGTCCTACTGCTCGGGAACTGCACAGCAGAGGACAGGAGGGTTCTGCAGAGGGTGGTGAGAACAGCAGAGAGGGTGATAGGAACTGGGTTACCCTCTCTGTCTGACATCTACACTGGCAGGTTTCACAAGAAAGCCAGCTCCATCTCCAGAGACCCCCCCCCACACCCTGGACATAAACTGTTTATCCCCCTCCCCTCTGGAATGAGATATAGAGCGCTGGGGGCACGGACCAAAATCCCACAGGCGGTTAAAAGCACAACACCTCCTTTTAATGCACTTTAGCAACTTTTAAGTACAATAGCACTTTTTAACCATAGAGTAGCACTTTTACGTATTTATAAACATGAAATATTTTTAACAGGACATATTTTATCCATGGTGTGTGTGTGTGTGTATTTGCTTTTATCCCTGTTACTATATATTGTTGTTTTTATATGGAGGTAATGTAGAGGGATGCCAAATGAAATTTCATTGTATCTGCAATGACATTAAAAAGCCTATTTTATTCTATTCTATTCTATTCTATTCTATTCTATTCTATTCTATTCTATTCTATTCTATTCTATTCTATTCTATTCTACCTGGTCTCACAACACCCAACGAATTATCAAGAAGTGCCAACAGAGATTATACTTCCTGAGAAGACTGAGAAAATTTGGCATATCAACCAAAATCCTGGGCTGCTTCTATAGATGCACTATTGAGAGTGTCCGTACTGCCTCTGTCATGGTCTGGTATGGAAAATGTACAGAGGACAGGAGGGTACTTCAGTGGGCTATTAAAACTTCACAGTACATTTTTGGGAGTGCAAGACATTTACAAAACCAGAGTCACACACAACCTCTTCAGAGACTGCACACATCCACAACATCCACTCTTCACACTCTTACCATCAGGCAGACGTTACAGGAGTTTGACGTCCATGACCATAAGGCTGACACATGGTTTTTACCCACAGACCATCAGGCTTCTTAAAGAATCACTCACACACAAGCACACATATTTATGACATTGAACATTTTATTGTTGCTTTTAATTATTTTTCGTTGTTTTTAGTTCTCATTGTATTTTTAATGTGATTTTTTTTTTTTTTTTTTTTAGGGAGATGAACAGAACAAGAGTTTCATTGCGTAGTATAACTATTTGTTCTGCTGTTGAATTTGAAATTAATTTTACATCTGGCCCAGGGACAACAGTTGAAAAATAGCTTTTTTTTGACAATAGTGACACATTTACAGCAATGTTCATTAACTCATTGACTGCCAGCTATGTTCAGAATACTTTTTGAAAATACATATTTATGTATGTATGTGTATCAATGTATATATATATATATATATATATATATATATATATATATATATATATATGTGTGTGTGTGTGTGTGTGTGTGTGTGTGTGTGTCTTTGGTAGTCCATGAGTTAATGTGTGCTGTCCCTGTTAAATAAACAAATAAAGTAAATAAATAGAATTCTGACACTTGTGGCCTTGTGTGTATGCCATTCATTCTACTCCTGCAAGATTTCTGCAACAGTTAAACTAATCAGTTTTGTTTTTCACAGTAAGTCTTGTGATTTGACATAACATTGAGTTGTTATAATATCCTAATATTTAACATAATAATATTAAGATATATACATATGACATATTTTTGGATTTGGGTAACGTTAAAGTGGCATCTACTGCAGAAATAGAAGAAAACATTGAAAGCCTACAGATTCTGATGGGAATTAGCAATACAATGTTAGCATGTATCCAGCTTGCTAGCTGTGTTGGGTGTGTATTTAAGTGGAATAATAAGTCCTATGATCAACCCAACATTTGGTTATTAATTCCCCCCCCCTGTGGCATATTGTTGACTTGGACCCATTTGAGCAAGTGCCACTGTTGCTAGCATCATGCTTTGAAGTAGGTTTGGCAATTTGCGTTAAAGGGATGGGTTTATTCTGCTATGTAGAGACGGACAAAGATGTAACTACATGCTTTAAAAATGTCATTCGTTTAAAATGGTGTGCCCATGTTCATCATGTTTTACTTTCTCTTTTCTTGATGGAGAGTGTGAAATATCGCTGCATCACTTATGAATGTTTTTGGCAACAGAAGTAATTGTTCAGAACACTGCGTTCCCCCGTGGTGCGTCTCTGATGATTTATCAAAGTAGAAAGATGGATGGATTGCACTCAGACTTCTACTTTTGCGTTGTATTTATTTGTCACATTATATATGCAGCAGAAATGGGACAAATGTTGCCTTCGAAGGCAACAAGCCAAATGTTTGTACCATTTCTGCTGCTTGTATCGTGTACATGTATATAACAACTCCACTATGTTCCAACAGGTAAAGGTAAAGTATTTTATTTGTCATTATAAACTGTACAACAAAATTTGTCCTCTGTATTTAACCAATCCTTGATGCCATTGGGGCACCTGTAAGGAGCAGTGGGCATCCGTGGGCGGCACCCGGGGACCCTTCTCCTGCTGTAGAACCAGGCTAATGGTCAGAATCACCTGGCTAGAGGATTTTACCCAAACAAGGGGGTGAAGGGAGAAACCGGAACACCTTGAGGTCACCCATCCGGCCATAGGGAGAGTAACATCCTAACTCCACACAGAAAGGCCTGCACGGTCCGGGAATCGAACCCGGGTTTTCTTGCTGTGAGGTAAGAACCACCACACCGCCAACAGGTGAAGTTTCCAGTGGGTGTGTTCTGTCCCATGTCCATAGTACTGGTGCAGATTCCACTGTGGACCAGTGTGTCCAGGCTGGTGACAGTGATGGACAGATGGAAGCAGAGTGAAATGTGTTTGTATGTTGTGTTTGTATTTACAGGTCAACGCTTCAGTCCGCTCTCTTTGTGATCCTAGTGCTCATCTGTACAAACCTCTGCAGAACATGCTGAGTCATATAGAGCAGTGGTCCCCAATCATTTTATTACCACGGACCGGTCAACGTTTGACAATTTTATCACAGATTGTATGTAGATTGTTTATATCGGTTATCGGTCGCAAAATTATACAGAGCGGTCTTCGTCTGTAGGAATCACCTGTAACGATAAATCCATATTTCCAGTTCAACTCCTGGTATTGTCTGTTAAAATCTTTCCTTTTCTTGGAAGTTGGAGGCTCTTCTTCCGTCACTTCACTCGCCCTTTTCCTCTTTGAAAACAAACTTTCCAAAGACATCTTATTTTGCGAACATGTGGGTTACATTTTTGTCGTTCAAGTGACAGAGATGTAACTGAGAGAATCCTGTAATTTTTCAAAATAAAAGATTTTTCAGACTCGGATAATAAATGCAAGAGAAATAATTAATTAATTATTAGGCGGCCCGGTACCAATTGATCCACGGACTGGTACTGGTCCGCGACCCGGGGGTTGGGGACCACTGATATAGAGAACATGTCATTTAACTGAACTCTATATGTTTACGTTCTCCTTTTTCCTCCTTTGTGTCTTTGCACCCGTTCTAAACTTTACTGTTTCCTAATCATGTCAGTGCTTTATAGAAGTATCTGGTTATGAATACACTTCCATCCTGAGGTCCAGGCCAGGTCTAGGTCTGGGTCCAGGTCCAAGTCCAGGTCTAGGTCTCGGTCCAGGTCCCAGTGTGTGCAGTGCAGTGTTTCAGCAGTGAAAGGGTTACAGCGCAGCCTGCACCAGTGCTATATTGACTGTATGAGCAGTGGTGGGAGGAGTCTGAGGTGTGTGTGTGTGTGTGTGTGTGTGTGTGTGGGGGGGGGGGCAGGATTCAGCATCTGAATGTGTCTGTGCTCATCTTATCCATAGCATCAGGCACACACATGAAGGCACACACACACACACACACTCATTCCCAT
>CM035801.1:11920463-11955463 GCA_020466265.1 Siphamia tubifer | reverse complement strand
AGGATTAGCTAAAGCGGAATACACCCGTTTCCATGGAAACCTTTATTCGGTATTATCATTACCTTGTAATATATAGCTTTAATTCCAAATGATTTGAGTCAGAAGGAATAATTCTAAGCAAGAAAAAAAAACATCAAGTAAACGTAGCCAATATCTGCAGGTTGTCCTGCCCCCATCCATGGCTCCTCCCCTTCTAATGCCTTTCTTGTTTTTATTTTTTGTTTTACTTAATTTTATGGGGGGGGTTACATCACTTTTTGTGCATTTTCTTGCTTATTTTGTTTGTTTTTCTACATTATGTTTTTATTTTATAATTTTTTTCTTCACTTTTGTTCCGTTTGTGTCTTACTTTGTTCATGTTACTTGTTATTTTTTGGTTTATTATTCATTTTTGTTTGTTTTTATTGAACAATTTAGCTGATTTTGTTAATTTTATTGTACATTTTATTATTATTTTTAAATATGGAGCTGCTAAAGTCTCAAGCGTTAAAGGGTTAACTAGAGCAGAATACACCCGTTTCCATGGAAATCTTTATTTGACATTATCATTTCCATGTAAACACGAAAGGAATAACTTTAATTCTGAATTATTTTATGCAGCATAAATAATTCTAAAAAAGAAAAAAAAATCATGTGAACGTAGCCAATATCTGTGGGTTTCATCTCCTACTCCATTGTCCCACCCCCTTTCATAGCTCCTCCCCCTCTAATGCTGTTCTTTATTTTACTGAATTTTAGGGGGCATTCTGAGCATTTTTTCAAGCTCTTTATTATTTTGTAAATATCAGTTTTTGTGCATTTTGTTGCTTATTTTATTCTTTTTTGTTTGTGTTACTCTAAAGTCTCAGGAGTTAAAGGGTTAACTAAAGTGGAATCCACCCGTTTCTATGGAAACCTTTATTCAGCATTATTATTTCCATGTCAAAACAAAGGGTATAGCTTTAATTGCAAACCATTTTACTCCGAATAAATAATTCTAAATAAATAATTTTAAAAAAGCATCATGGAAACGTAGCCACATAGTCATCTCTTACTCTTTTGTCCCGCCCCCCCTTCCGTGGCTCCTCCCCTTCCAATATCGGTCCGACTTCATGAACCCTCTGGTATCGTTGCCTCTTTAGCCCAAACACCAGTCGAGCTGCTGCATCCTCCCTCCTCCTCCTCCTCCTCCTCCTCCCCCTCCTCCACTTCTCAGCATGTGTCTGCACAACCAGCCTCTCTCCTCCCTCCCTCCCTGCTCTCTCTCTCTCTCTCTCTCTCTCTCTCCCCAGTTGAAAGCCTCTGTGCTACTGTACCGTGTGGTGGTCTCCAGCTTTTCCCTCCCTCCCTCCTCCCTCCCCCATGCAGCCTCTCCTGTGCTCCTTCCGTCCAGGATGCTGAAAACACTCGTCCGCCTCCCACTTGTCTCCCCCTCAGATCAGAGCGGGCTTTGTTGGACTCCAGCTACACAAGAAGGAAAATCGCAGGAAGCCCAGGTAGAGAGTGCACTCCATCAGAGTTCTAGGAGACGGTGAAACAGAAAGAAGAAGAAAGAGAGAACAGGGCAGGACAGGCTGAGCTGCAAGCAAAGGCTGGAAGTTAGAGAAGACAAGAACAAGAAGAAGACGAAGTAGAAGAAGAAGAAGAAGAAGAGATGAAGTAAAGAAGCCAAAGCAGGAGGAACACCTCCATCTGTCTGAGGTTTCTAACAGAGTTTGGAAAAGGTTCAACGGGAGGAGAAGCAGCCGGAGAAGCTCTGAGCCTGACTACAAGGAAGTTTAGAGGAAGAGGAGGAAGAGGAGGACGGTATCATCAGGACAGAAGGAGACGAACCAAACCTCAACCAGGAGGAAAAAGCGCTTTACCATCTGAGCAGACGGACAGCAGCCAAGCAAAGAAACAAGAAGAGTG
Source organism: Siphamia tubifer (assembly GCA_020466265.1). Classification (NCBI taxonomy): domain Eukaryota; kingdom Metazoa; phylum Chordata; class Actinopteri; order Kurtiformes; family Apogonidae; genus Siphamia; species Siphamia tubifer. The sequence continues at coordinate 11,953,573 of CM035801.1, read as the reverse complement.
AGTTCAGAGACATACTGAAAACAAACAACAAACAAACAACAACAAGACAAACATCAACAACAAAAACGGACAAAACGGAGAAACACAAGAGACACAATCACGAAAAGCGCTGGCATTTGGTCGACTTCCTTCCTTCCTTCTTTCCTTTCCTTCCTCTCTTCCTTCCTTCAGCTCTTCATCCATCACAGACTCTTCATCTCTTCTCAGGCTGATGATGATGTATTTCTGGGTGAGTACTGAGGCCCTGTGAGGTGTGTGTGTGTGTGTGTGTGTGTGTGTGTGTGTGTGTGTGGTCTGTGGGGGGGTCTGGCCCGTGCGCAGACTGACTGCGGCTGTTTTATACTTTTATCTCTTTATTCTTTAAAGTTGATTAAACCGTTTCCTTCTTTCTTCTGTGTTTTAAACTATTGAAGCTTTAGATCTGATCCCACCTAGTCCTGTTCCTGGACCAGGTCTTTAATCCTACCTAGTCCTGGTCCTGGACCAGGTCTGTAATCCCATCTAGTCCTGCCCCAGGTCTTTAATCGCACTCAGTCCTGGAACAGATCTTTAATCCCACCTAGTCCTGCTAATGCACTAGAAACCCACAAAATTGTACTAACAAATACACTAAAATACACTACAAATACACTAAAATACACAAACATGTACAATAATTTAGTAAAATCAAGGTGATGATAGCGGCAAAAACAGTGCTTTTATTTAGTCCATGTTTTCTTTGGTCTGTTTTAGTCACATGACACACACAAATGAGTTAGGACTGGATTGGACAAACATATATATATATATATATATATATATATATATATAAACATGAATCAAAAATGAGCCTTAACTTGGTTCATGTGAGGAAACCAAAGGCCTAAATCTGGATGGAGTAAAAACCGTCTACACCGTCTATTTGGGTCCGAGTCTGCGCCATCGATTCAAATATTTCAGGTGTTTTTTGAGCACATGAGGATAAAAAAAAAAAAGTTCCTCAGATTACAGACATGTACAGACGCAGAATGTGTCACGCATGGATGGACTTTGATGTCCATGTCACGGAGCTTCTGAAGCTTCTGCTGTGGATGTAAGAAGAACATGTGATGGATGAATGAGTGTGATTTAAAGAGCAGCAGCACTAACTGTAGTGTGTGGTGAAAGTGATAGACTGAGGCATTATGGGATACAATGAAGGAACGCAGTCTGAGAATGAGCACTGTGGTTAGAAGGAAAGGAAAAGAAAGGAAAGGAAAGGAAAGGAAAGGAAAGGAAAGGAAAGGAAAGGAAAGGAAAGGAAAGGAAAGGACAACACTAGAGCCTGACAGACCAGCTACAGGGATAAAAGAAAATCATATGATGAAACCACATCTGGAACAAATTAATTTCGTAAGTAGAGGTACCACTGTGTGTACCTCAACTTATGAAAGACCCAGCTAACGAATAATCCAAGTTACAAAAAACCTCTCTGAATACGAAAGAAAATTACATTTATGAAATGAAAGCCCCAACACGTGCCTACTATACATAAATACGCACTGTACGTAGCATCCCATTGGCTATGAGGGAGCTACCCATGATGCTTTTGGTGTGTCTTTGACCCTCATTGATCACAGAGTTCTACCACACGTAAAAGACAGGGTAACTGCTGTTTAACGAGTTTTTCCGAGTGTGCTCATTGAAACTTTATTACATACGTATTCGTTATCCATCATGAGCCCAAAGAAAGTGATTCCCGGTGCGAATGAAAAGAAGATGCGGGCTGCGTTATCAATAGAAGTGAAACAGGAGATGATAAAAAAAAAGGAGAAGGCAGCCATCAATACATCAGCACCAATAAAAGACATGCTGGAGAAATTTCATGAACTTTTTGAATTCGTGGGAAAAAAATCATCATCCCAAAAAAGTTTTCACGAGTTGTACGATCGCCCACTTTGACAACGTATGCCTCAAGCATTTTAGGAAGATTATAAGAAGTCATCAAAGGTGATTGTCTTTGGATCGATATTTCACCAAACGTCCGTCAATAAATATTGTTGAAGGTGAAAGTGACAATTAAAACGACTACAATGGTATGAAGATGATTTACATGTGAAGACACATTTACCCACTGAGACCAATAAATTAAATCTAAAATAAAAATTGTGCTTTACTTTTAACACATTTCATAAAAAGTGTGTATACTTTTATAATTTTTAAAGGGTTTGAGGGGTAGTATTGTGGGCCTTGGAACGAATATGGCCTTTTATATGTAAAAAAAAAACTACTTAGTGGGCACCCACACGCAGCATCTCCAGATGTAGAACCAGCCACTGGTCAGAATCACCTGGCTGGAGGACTTTAAGCTAACAAACATGTTTGTAGTTGATGAGGGAAACCGGAGCACCCAGAGGAAACCCATCCAGACAAACTCCACACAGAAAGAAATGGTCCTGGAATCAAACCATGATCTTCTTGCTGTGAGGCAAGAGCGCTAATCGCTCAGCTACTGTGCCGTGAACACACTTATAAAGCCTGGCAGACCATTACAGAGACGTCAAATTATGAATCGTACTATGGTGACGCCACTGTTAGCCAAACTCTGCTTCTGCTAGACTGAAATGTGGAAGCTGGAGTGGAGAGATATGTGGAAGATGGAGACATGTAGTGAAGGGTTAGGGTTAGGGTTAGGGTTATCACATCTCACCACTCCAGCTTGACTACATTTCAGTCTAGTGTTGAAGTTTGACCAATCAGAAGCCAAGTTTGGCTAACAGTGGCGTTGCCATAGTACGATTTGTAATTTTGCTGCAGGGACAGCACACTGTAGAAGCCTGACAGACCTGCTGCAGGGATGAAAACAACACTACACCGAGCAGACCTGCTGCAGAGATTAAAAAAAATAACCCTGAAGCCTGACAGACCTGCTGCAGGGACACACACAACGATAGTGCCTGACAGACTGACTGCAGGGCAGCACATGCGGGACCATAGTGTCCTCAGGCTGTTGATGTTTGTGGATTATGAACAGCTGTTGTATATTTTAACACATACTGCAAATATTGAGCTCCTCTGTTTGTCGGTTTCAGTTTCAGACACATGTTCCAGAAAAAAAACCTCCTGTACAAATGAATCCTACACAATCTATTTTCTTGACATTTGTTTTATCACTCTTTTATCTACTGTTTAAGTTCAGGGTCTTTGAAAGGTGGTTTGTAAGTTGGGGTGATTAGGATTTAATACAATAAATCATAATATTTGCTTGATTCAAACAAACATTTTCAAACTGATTCTAAAATTTCAGTGAGTTTGTGTTGTTGTTGTTGTTGTTGTGGCACATTATTGTTTTTCCCTCAACATTCCACTGATTAACTGTAGTCACACTTTCCAGTTGATTGCCACTGGACACATCTACAGCTATGAGGGAAACTTCTTTGTGCAGTTGCCATGGAGACAGTGTGGTGAGAGGTGTGTGCAGTTCCCAATAGGTCAGTAGAATGTCGGTAGAATGACATTACAATGTCAGTAAAATGACAGTAGAATAACAGTAGAATGACTGTAGAATGTCAGGAGAAAAGCAGTAGAATGTCAGTAGAATGACATAAAATGTGTGGCAGTAGAATGTTACTAGAAAAACAGTAGGATGACAGTAGAATATCAGTAAAATGATAGTAGAATGACAGTAGAACACCAGTAGAAAGACAGTAGAATGACAGTAGAATGTCAGAACAATGATTGCAGAAAGTCAGTACAATGACAGTAGAATGATAGAATGTCAGTAGAAAAACAGTAGAATGTTAGTACAATGACAATATAATGTAGGTAGAATGAAAATAGAATGACAATAGAATGTCAGTAGAATGACAGCCGAATGACAGTAGAATGATAGTAAAACAAGAGCAGAATGTCAGTAGAAAATAGTACAATGACAGTAGAATCTCAGTAGAATGAAAATAGAATGACAATAGAATGTCCATAGAATGACAGTAGAATGATAATAAAACAGTAGAATGTCAGTAGAATGATAGTAAAATAACAGTAGAATGTTAGTAGAAGAGCAGTAGAATGACAGTAGAAAAACAGTAGAAGGTCAGTACAATGACAGTAGAATGAAAATAGAATGTGAGTAGAAAAACAGTAGAATGCCAGTACAATATCAGTAGAATGGTAGTAAAACAACAGCAGAATGTCAGTAGAAAAGCAGTAGAATGTCAGTAGACTGACAGTAGAAAAGCGGTAGAATGACAGTTGAATTATCATAAAATGGCAATGGAATGTCAGCAGAAAAACAGAAGAATGTCTGTAGAATGACAGTAGAATGCAAGTAAAATGTGTGGCAGTAGAATATTAGTAGAATGACTGTAAAATGTCAGTAGAACGATGGTAGTATGATAGTAAAATGACAGTAGAATGTCTGTAAAATGACACTTGAATGGCAGTAGAATGGCAGTGGAATGACAACAGAATGTTAGTAGAATGATAGTAAAACGACAGTGAAATGTTATTCTACTGTCATTCTCCCTTTTTCTACAAACATTCTGCTGCAAATTTACTATAATTTTACTGTAATTCTATTGTCATTCTACTCACATTCTTCTCTCTTTCTACTGCCATTCTACAGACATTCTACTTTTTTCTACTGACATTCTATTGCTATTCTACTGACATTCTGTTTTCATTCTACTGTTTTTCTACTGACATTCTACTGTCATTCTACCGCTTTTCTACTTTTATTCCACTGACATTCTATTTTCATTCTACTGTCATTGTACTGACATTCTATTGTCATTCTACTGTTTTTCTACAGACATTCTACTGTCATTTTACTATCATTCTACTGATTTTCTATTGTCATTCTACTTTTTTTCTACTGCCATTCTATGGACATTGTGCTGTACTTCATTCTACTGTTTTTCTACTGATGTTCTACTATCATTCTACTGTCATTCTCCTTTTTTTCTACTGACATTCTACTGTCATTTAACTATCATTCTACCGACATTCTACTGATTTTCTACTGACATTTTACAATCATTCTACTGACATTTGACTGTCATTCTACTGCTTTTCTATTGTTATTCTCCATACATTCTATTTTCATTGTACTGAAATCCTACTCCTATTCTACTGTTTTTCGACGAACAGTCGACTGTCTATTGATTCTACTGGTTTTCTACTGACATTCCACTGTCATTTTACTATCTTTTTACTGCCATTCTACTGTCATTCTACTACCATTCCACTGTCATTTTACTGTCATTCTACTGACAATCTACTGTCATTCTACTATCATTCTACTGTTATTCTACTCACATTCTACTATCATTCTAATGACATTCTACGATCATTCTACAGATATTCTACTGTTATTCTACTGTCAATCTACAGACATTCAACTGTCATTCTAGTAGAATGTCAGTAGAATGACAGTACAATGTCAGGAGAATTATAGTAAAATGACAGTTTATTGTTATTGTCATTCTTCTATCATCCTTCTTTTTTCTACTGACATTCTGCACCCACCTTACTATCATTCTTCTATTCTGCTGCCATGCTACAGACAATCTACTATTTTTCTACTGTCATTCTATTGCTATTCTACTGACATTCTATTTCATTCTACTGACATTTTACAATAATTTTACTGTAATTTTAGTGTCAGTAGAATGTCAGTGGAATGTTAATAGAATGTCTGTAGAATACTATTACTCATACTATTACTAATACAACTAACATTCTACTGGCATTTGACTGCAATTCTACTAGCATTCTACTGGCATTCCACTGTCATTCTACTATCATTCAGTAGAATATCAGTAGAATTTCAGTTGAATGATAGTAGAATGACAGTTGAATGACAGTAGAATGTCAGTGGAATGTCAGTAGAATGTTAGTAGAATATCAGTAGAATGACAGTAGAATTTCAGTAGAGTGCCAGTAGAATGCTAGTAGAATGTCAGTAGAATTACAGTAGAATTCCAGTAGAATGTTGTATTAGTAATAGTATGAGTAATAGTATTCTACAGACATTCCACTGTCATTCTACTGTCATTCTACTATCATTCTCCAAGTATGTCAGTAGAATATCATCAGAATTTCAGTGCAATGATATTAGAATGTCAGTAGAAAGTCAGTAGAAAAATTGTAGAATGTCAGTAGAATGTCAGTTGAATGATAGTAGAATGTCAGTTGAATGACAGTAGAATGTCAGTAGAATGCTAGTAGAATATCAGTAGAATGACAGTTGAATGACAGTAGAATGTCAGTGGAATGTCAGTAGAATGTTAGTAGAATATCAGTAGAATGACAGTAGAATTTCAGTAGAGTGCCAGTAGAATGCTAGTAGAATGTCAGTAGAATTACAGTAGAATTCCAGTAGAATGTTGTATTAGTAATAGTATGAGTAATAGTATTCTACAGACATTCCACTGTCATTCTACTGTCATTCTACTATCATTCTCCAAGTATGTCAGTAGAATATCATCAGAATTTCAGTGCAATGATATTAGAATGTCAGTAGAAAGTCAGTAGAAAAATTGTAGAATGTCAGTAGAATGTCAGTTGAATGATAGTAGAATGTCAGTTGAATGACAGTAGAATGTCAGTAGAATGCTAGTAGAATATCAGTAGAATGACAGTAGAATGTCAGTAGAATGACAGTAGGATGTCAGTTGAATGACAGTAGAATGTCAGTAGAATGCTAGTAGAATGTCAGTAGAAAAATAGTAGAATGTCTGTATAATGTCAGTGGAATGATAGTAGAATGACAGTAGAATGTCAGTCAAATGGCAGTAGAATGACAGTAGAATGACAGTAGAATGTCAGTAGAATGTTAGGAGAATGTCAGTAGAATGCCAGTAGAATTTCAGTAGAACGTCAGTAGCATTAGTAATAGTATTAATAATAGTATTCTACAGACATCCCACTGTCATTCTACTGTCATTCTACTATCATTCTCCTAGAATATCAGTAGAATTTCAGTGGAATGACAGTAGAATGCCAGTAGAATGCTGCTAGAATGGTAGTAGAATGACAGTAGAATGTCAGTTGAATGTCAGTAAAATGATAGTAGAATGTCAGTAGAAAAATAGTAGAATGTCTGTATAATGTCTGCAGAATGCTAGTAGAATATCAGTGGAAAAATAGTAGAATGCCCGTATAATGTCAGTGGAATGATAGTAGAATGTCAGTAGAATGCTACTAGAATGTCAGTAGAATTTCAGTGGAATGATAGTAGAATGTCAGTAGAATGACAGTAGAATGTCAGTAGAATGTCAGTTGAATGACAGTAGAATGTCAGTTGAATGACAGTAGAATGTCAGTAGAATGTCAGTAGAATGACAATAGAATGTCAGTAGAATGTCAGTAGTCATATCCTTTATAAAAACAGAATGGTGTTCAATAATCATATCAGTCATGCTTGTTTCTTTCATTCAATTTGTTTCAATTCAATGTTATTTTTAGAGCCCTACAGCACAACGTTGCCACACAGGGTTTTACAGGAGAGAACAATCATTGGCAGAAGTAGATAAAGCATCCTCTGTGCTCAGACCCTCCTCGGCAAGAAAATACTTCAAAACTCAGTGGGAAAGAAGAAGAAATCTTGGCGAGAACCACAGTGAAGGATCCACTCCCATGGATGGACAGGCTATAGATGAAATTGTAGATGAAATGACTGTGGGGGGTGGGGGGGGGGGGCAGGTCCGTCCATCAAACAGGTGAGGGTGAGGGAGAAGTTCTGGAGCCACAGCAAAGGACACAGGTGAGTCACTTCAGATCCTGTTGGCTATGGCTCCTTATGCAGATACTGCTGAGAGAGCCCCCCCCCCCCCCCAGTGAATTTCCATGTGGAAATTCATATTTCCTTAATATTTCAATATTGTACAATTCTTCTAAAATCTGCATAAAACGGCTAAATGCACTATTTTTCTTTTTTAAGAATCCTGTGGACCCTGTAGTTCAGGGTTTTTATAAATGTGGGATCGTGAGTCTCCTATAAGAGAACTCAAACAGAGCTGTGTGTGTTATTATTATCATTACAATGTTACTCTTGTTGCTTTGTATGTTCTATGCAGTCTTAAAAAAGGTTTCAATAATATATTTTAGAAATAACTTTATTTTTTTAATATGTACATTCATAAACCTTTTGTTTTTGTTTACATTTTTATTTTTATTTTGGCACATTATTACTGAACACATGCCTTTGTTAGCAGGAAAGTGTAAATGGGCCTGTTTACATGACTTCTTATTCCTGTTTAATTCAGAATAAAGGTTCCTTCCTCTTTCAGATGACCATGTAAACACCTAATTCCAGTTGAAAGTGACTATTCTGAATTAAACTGAATTCAGAATAAACTCACTGATTTATTCTGATCTTAATTATAAATTGGATAATTCCTCTAACATGTAAACAGTTAATTTCTCTTTAATATCATTCCTGTCATTCTGCACATTCTCCTGGTCTTGTCGCCATGACGCACATATTTGTCACTGCCAGCATTAGTATGTTGATTCAGTTGACCTGCTGATTCATAATTATTACCAAAATAAATGCAAAAATCACATGTAGTATCTGGTTTACCATGTCGATGGTTGCAACGAAAGCAAAACAGGAAGTGGGCGCCATCGTTTTCTTGCAGTAGACATCTATAAGTTACATGCGCATTCTGTCCAATCAGAACCCTCTGTACCTCCAGCACTGAAAGACCAATTACCTAAACACTGTCTGCACATTATGATCCATTCACTTTACAGCTTCTTTCTAGTGGAATATATTTTTTTTTCACCTTTTTTTACCCAGATGTGTCCCATTGAGGTCAATGATCTCTTTTTCAAGGGACACCTGGCCTATCAGTGCATGTCTGTAGATGGTGGGAGGAACCCAGAGTACTCGAAGTAATCCCACGCATGTTCTCCCACAGGAGAACATGCAAACTCCACAAAGAAAGGTCTGGTGTGGGAACCGAACCCAGATCTTCTTGCTGTGAGGCACGAGTGCTAACTGGTCAAGTACTGTGAAAAAAAAAAAAAAAAAAAGTACTGTGCTGTGAACCAGACGGCTGCAGGGACGTCAAATTACAAATCGTACTATGGCGACTCCACTGTTAGCCAAACGCGGCTTCTGATTAGTCGAATGCTAGACTGAAATGTAGAAGCTGGAGTGTTGGAATCAAACCAGGGTCCTTTTTGGTGTGAGGCACGAGTGCTAACCACTGCACCAACACGCCACCATAATGTATGTTTATTTACACATCCATTATATACATGTATATGGGACGGCCATGGCTCAGTTGGGAGAGCGGGTGGTCCATTGACCGAAGGGTTGGCGGTTCAATTCCCACTCTGTCCTAGTCAGTCCGTTGTGTACTTGGGCAAGACACTTTACCCTCCTTGCCTCCAGTGTCACTCCCACTGGTGTATGAATGAGTATGAATGTTTGATGGTCGTAGGCGCGAAATGGCAGCCATGCTTCTGTCAGTCTGTCCCAGGGCAACTGTGGCTACATATGTAGTTTACCACCACCAGAGGGAGCATGTGAGAGTGAATGAATAATGGATCAATAATGTGAAGTGCTTTGGGTGCCTTGAAAAGTGCTATAGAAAACTAATCCATTATTATTATTATTATTATTATAAACCACCGTATATTTGGAATAACACAACATTACGCAAGGGATAATGTATTGCCCACGCGTAACTATCAGAAAAATATTTCCCGATAGGGCCGAACAACATTCCGACATCGAAGTATTTTTCAATAGTCACACATGGGCAATACATTATTCCGCTTATTAGAATAGAATAGAATACAAAAATATAAAATACAATAGAATAGACTTTTCTTTTCTTTTGTACAAGTACACTACAGCACAGACACAGACATTGGAATTCTTGTGCGCTTCTTCCAGTCAGGCAGGTAAACGATAAGAGATAAAGGTGCATTAAGGTAAAAAAAAAAATAAAATAGAGGGTGGGGTGCTTATATAAATATAGATAGAAAAAAAATCCTAAAAATGTACAATTCTACAAGAGTACTAATAAAGGAACAGTGCAGGCGCGCATATAATTAACATGACTACGGGTTATTACAGTTTATTACTGCTACTACTATAACAGACTGGATAAAATAACTGTTACAATATATTGTAGTGAATATTTACTGTGGCTGAGTGATGTGGTACCGTGAATCTGAAGTGACAAATCTCAGTGCCATTGGCATTGGCGTTAATGGCGGAAAAAAAATCTGCCCGCAGAACGCTAGGAAAACCCATTCAAAGTGAATGGGAGCTGTCACGACATTCCAGAAGGCTGTAGAATAAATATATTAAAAACATGAACTAACAAGCATTAAAGTTATTTGTTCTGATTCATCTGATTAAAGTCCGTAAGATTTAAAACATTTAATATCTGAAGAAGATACGTTCTAAAAATAAATTGTGGAGCAGTGATATTATCCATTTGTATATTCAGCTGTTTATTCTTTTTAGACTGAATTTGGTTTTGAATCCAAGATTAAAATGTTGTTAAAATTCAAAACTTCTGGACTTTGGACACGTCTGCATTTTCCACGTTTCCTGAGTTGAAGTTGACTCGGTGCTTGGCTGCTATTTTACAGCAGTGCGTGTACTTCTACTTCTGCTGGAGGCTGTTACTTTCCTGAGTTTCACAAGTTAAAACTCAATACAGTGAGTAATGAGAAGTAAGTTAGGATGTAAATTCATTCCCTCAGGCTGCGTTTAGCCCGTTCAGTGCCGAAGCTCCTGGGTTGTGTGGACTCTAATTGCTTTAAAAATTCTAATTGTGAGCGTTTCCTCATCTGCTGAGACTTTGTTTCTTAAAGACGCTCAGATCTTTGTGTTGAGCATCGGCGGTGGCGTCCCTCCTGATTCGCCCACGCTGCGGTGCCTTCAAGTGTTGTTGGTAAAAGAGCATCAGCAGCTGATGAAAGGTTTGGTTTCACTCTGTTGACAGGAGGCGAGGAGAGAAAGGAAGCACAAAAGAGGTGGACTCTGCTTTGGTCAGGTGTTTCCTCCTCTTTCTCAACTTTTATGTCTTCATCATCTGAGTGCTTCCTGCTGTTCTGTTCTCACTGATGAGGGGGTGGGGGGGGGGGTACTTTTCAATGCAGGACCAGGACTTTGAACTGTAGGTCAATCTCAGCAGTGTTTGTAAAAGCAGTAGGTGCTAATACTGGTATCGCATAGGGCTGCATGATATTAGAAAAAACGAGATTGCGATTTTTTTTTTTCAAACCTTGCGATATGTATTGCGAAATGAAAAACTACTTACTAGTATATAACAGCTGTGTGGTGTCGCAGATTAGTAGTCGACGCAGAACAAACATTTCAGTATCATCCTACTTGTAGCTGAGCTAATTAAATAATTTTATATAAATAATTTAAATAAATTGATTAATTAAATAAGAAATTAAAAATAAACAAGTAAAAAATACAGATAAATAAGAAAACTTAATTGAAAAAAAAAAATGGAAGGAATTAATTCAAAGATAAAACATTTTTAACAAATAAATAATAAATAAATAATGTAAAATAATAAATACATTATTCCACATAAGTGATGTTGCTTTTCTTTCTGGCACCAACACCAATGTAAGGAGTATAAAGTACAGATATTTATATAAATGTAAGAAGTATAAAGTACATATATTTATATAAATGTAAGGGGTATAAAGTACAAATATTTATATAAATGTAAGGAGTATAAAGTACATATATTTATATAAATGTAAGGAGTATAAAGTACATATATTTATATAAATGTAAGGAGTATAAAGTACATATATTTATATAAATGTAAGGAGTATAAAGTACAGATATTTATATAAATGTAAGGAGTATAAAGTACAGATATTTATATAAATGTAAGGAGTATAAAGTACATATATTTATATAAATGTAAGGAGTATAAAGTACATATATTTATATAAATGTAAGGAGTATAAAGTACATATATTTATATAAATGTAAGGAGTATAAAGTACATATATTTATATAAATGTAAGGAGTATAAAGTACATATATTTATATAAATGTAAAGAGTATAAAGTACATATATCTATGCACAAATGTAGGGAGAAAAAGTCAAAGGTTTCCCTAAAATAAATACTCAAGTAAAGTACATATACTTAAAAAAATCTACTTAAGTACTGTGCAGTAATTAAGTACTTTTACTTAGTTACTTCCACCTTTGCAGATTTATTATATAGAAGTAGATCTGGATTCAAGGTAAACACATGATGTAACTGGATGCTTCATATTAATGTATTAACATTAACATGAAATGCATCGATGAAAAGAAAGAGTATTCAAATTTAACTGTTTTGTCTCACTTTTTTCCTTTTTACTCAAGTTTCCCATAAAATAAATACGAAAGAAAAAAATATGTACAAAACACGCTAAAAATCCACAAAAATTCACCCCAAAAATAAATTGGCACCACAAGCAATAAAAAACCCAAAACATATTCAAAAACTCTCATTCAGATAAAAAAATACAAAAAAAAAACAGATGAAAAGAAAAGTCGGTCGAAACACTTCATGTCGGTTTACGGTTCTGTCTCATGGGATTTTTATTATCAAATTTCCCACAAAATACACTATGAAACACAAAACATATGAAGAAAAAATATATACAAAACATGGTATAATCCACTGAAATTCGCCCCAAAAATGTAATTAAATTTTTAAAAAAATCCAATGAAAAATCCAAAATATTTTCAAAAACTCTCCTAAAATACAGAAAGAAACACCTTCAACAGTTCCAATAAAACTACTTCAAACTAAACAACTGTTCCGTTGAATTGTGTTAGAATTTTTAATCACATTAATCATAATGATGGATTCATCTGTGTTAATCCTTTAATTTTGACAAACCGAAGAAAAACATGAATATTTGGTCTTCATTAACATTACTCTCACTTCTCATATTTTCCCTTCGGCTTCTATTCTCTGTCATTACTTACTTCATTGTGTCTTGAAACTCAATTACTGTGGTCGATATTAATTCCGCTGTAATTACACAGGAGTTGAAATGTAACTCTGTGAAATCAGATGAATGTCAAGCTCTGTTTCATAGGGTCATAATCTGGACTAAAACCCCATTGATTGAACAAATGTTCCATACATTATTTTCAGCGGTGTGAAACAGAGGGTGCTGCATTCATAAATGTGTGAAATGTTGGTATTAAAGAAGATTAGAAGATTTAATCAAATATTCACAGGGTTTTTAAATGAGCACAGTGAAATGAAAGTTAAGGGTATTATTTAACCAGATAGAACAACCCATGGTGGGACTTTTGTCACATGGAGGACCGAAAGTGCCAAAATTAAATAAATAAAAAACACATAATCAAATAATTATTTTAATATGTTGTTAATTAATTAACCCTTTGATGCAGGGGCGTCACAGCCATTTAAGATGTTTGACATTTTATGTTTAAACTTTCGACATTAATACAATGGGAATGAAAACCTGCCCCTCCCTACCCCTCCTAAAGAGCTCCTCCTAGTGTCAGCCAATTAGCTTATCGTATATGTCACAGAGCAAGACATAGTTTAGTTAACTTAATTTAACAATGGAAAAATTTCTCATTACTTACTGTTTGCGAACCCCGCAAAGAAGAGCCGTTTATATTTAGCCCTGGAACTAAGGTGCGCTTCATTTCCTTATGCTGGTGTACCGCAAGGGCGGGTAAACAGATTAAACCATAGATATTGTAACGACTCCGCAATGTTATTGTTGTTTGTTTTTGGCATGATTGCGACCGACAGTAACTGTTTATCCTGCAATAAAAAGTAGGTGAGACCAACTCTCCATCCATTTCCTGGATCCAGTAACGATTCAATATATAAACTCAGGAAAAAGGGGGGGGTTTGAAATCATCCAGTTGTAGAAGGGCATCACACCCCCATGGGTGCGATGCCCATGCTTTGATGCATGAATTATGAAAACCTTAGTCAAGATTTTTTTTTCCTAAGTGTTTTTATTAATCTTTAGGAATGAATAAAGCAATGTGATTGAAATATTTTAAGGAACCTTTTTTTTTATGGAGTTACAAAAATACCCACTCAGCTGGAAAACATGCATTTAAGTTTTGAAGCAAAGAAACGTGTATTTAAACCACAATATCAGAACACTATGAAATAAAACCTTTTTAACGTAATTTTTGTTTAAGAAGAGACTGTTAATTACAGTCTAATAACAACAGTAATATATTTACAGGTAAATATGTGCAGATCAGGTATTAGGAACAGACCAGTTACAGTAATGGTATGAACTAGAGGATGACATTTGTCGGGAATTCCCGTGGGTCACATGATTCCTGTGGGAATTCCCCAACACTGCCTCACTCCCAGCGCATGAAAATCCTACCTGTTGATCAAAAGTTGGTTTCTGACGCACAAGGTGTCCCTCAGCATCTAATTCAGACGCAGTGAGTTTTCCTCGGCACACTTGGGCTAAAAAAATGTTTTGCTTGGGTTTAGGTTTTTGGGTGAGGGTTGGGGGTTAGGGTTAGGGCTCACAGGGCTGGCTTGTTGCTGCCTCTGGGGGGTAATGTCAACCCTCTTCTTTGCGGCATCTCCTGGTTTGCTGGGTCCTATTGGTGGGCTCCTGGTTGTATGACTGTGTTCATCACTTAGGTCAGTACAGTCAGTCTAGTACAGTCACTCTAGTACAGTCAGTCAGTCAAGTACAGTCACTCTAGTACAGTCACTCTAGTAAGTTACTCTAGTACTGTCACTCTAGTACAGTCACTCTAGTACAGTCAGTCTAATACAGTCAGTCAAGTACAGTCACTCTAGTAAGTTACTCTAGTACAGTCACTCTAGTAAGTTACTCTAGTACTGTCACTCTAGTACAGTCAGTCTAGTACAGTCACTCTAGTACAGTCAGTCTAATACAGTCAGTCAAGTACAGTCACTCTAGTACAGTCACTCTAGTACAGTCAGTCTAGTACAGTCACTCTAGTACAGTCACTCTAGTAAGTTACTCTAGTACTGTCACTCTAGTACAGTCAGTCTAATACAGTCACTCTAGTACAGTCACTCTAGTAAGTTACTCTAGTACTGTCACTCTAGTACAGTCAGTCTAGTACAGTCACTCTAGTACAGTCACTCTAGTACAGTCAGTCTAGTACAGTCACTCTAGTACAGTTACTCTAGTACAGTCAGTCTAGTACAGTCACTCTAGTACAGTCACTCTAGTAAGTTACTCTAGTACTGTCACTCTAGTACAGTCACTCTAGTACAGTCACTCTAGTAAGTTACTCTAGTACAGTCACTCTAGTACTGTCACTCTAGTACAGTCAGTCTAGTACAGTCACTCTAGTACAGTCAGTCTAATACAGTCAGTCTAGTACTGTCACTCTAGTACAGTCAGTCTAGTACAGTTACTCTAGTACTGTCACTCTAGTACAGTCAGTCTAGTACAGTCACTCTAGTACAGTTACTCTAGTACAGTCACTCTAGTACAGTCAGTATAATACAGTCACTCTAGTACAGTCACTCTAGTACAGTTACTCTAGTACTGTCACTCTCGTACAGTCAGTCTAGTACAGTCACTCTAGTACAGTCAGTCAGTCAAGTACAGTCACTCTAGTACAGTCACTCTAGTAAGTTACTCTAGTACTGTCACTCTAGTACAGTCAGTCTAGTACAGTCACTCTAGTACAGTTACTCTAGTACTGTCACTCTAGCACAGTCAGTCTAGTACAGTCACTCTAGTACAGTCACTCTAGTACTGTCACTCTAGTACAGTCAGTCTAGTACAGTCACTCTCGTACAGTCACTCTAGTACAGTCACTCTAGTACAGTCACTCTAGTACTGTCACTCTAGCACAGTCAGTCTAGTACAGTCACTCTAGTACAGTCACTCTAGTACTGTCACTCTAGTACAGTCAGTCTAGTACAGTCAGTCAGTCTAGTACTGTCACTCTAGTACAGTCAGTCTAGTACAGTCACTCTCGTACAGTCGCTCTAGTACAGTCACTCTAGTACAGTTACTCTAGTACTGTCACTCTCGTACAGTCACTCTATCAGATTAATATGAACAGCTGTTGTTGTTGTTGTTGTTCGTGATGTCCTGTTGTGATTATGTTATGTTTTTCTTTTTTTTCTTTTAATAATTTTTTTTTTTTAATTTTTGCCCAGTTCTTGTTCTGGTTGTTGTTATTGTTGTTGTTATTGTTGTTGTTGTTATCGTGGTTCGTATTGTTTGTAATGTTGATATTGTGAGGGTTTTAGGTACCCCCCCCCCTCCCTTCCTTGTCAGATCCTGCATCAAAATGTGGTTTATCAAACCTCATAATAAAGTCAGTATTAAACCAAGCTGAGCCTCAAACACATTATAAAGTCTCCGTTGGAAAAGATAATTAGTTCATACCTCAATAATGAGATGCAATAAAATCTTTTATAGTGCGACAATTCTGAGAGGCATATTAAAAAACTAGCCCCGCCCACCAACTTTGATGGGCGAGGTTGACAGATAAAATAAATTCATGATCCACTGCAACACATGAATGAATGAAATAATTATATATGTTTTTTTTTGTTTGTTTGTTTTTACCGAAGGCGTCGGGGTGTTGTTCGCCCCGTTAAGGAATATTTTTCTGATAGTAACTTGTGTGCCATGCATTATCCCTTGCTTATTGGCAAGTTATTACATTTTGGGTTGTAACAGGAGACTTAAATCCCTATGTCTGGAAACTCATTATCAAAAGGGTAGGGTTAGGGGTAAGTGGGTAAGGGTAAGTGGGTGAATTGGGGTTGGGCCCACAACTCCAACATGTACAGTTGGGATGAAGAGTTTGGATTGTGTGTGTGTGTCTTTTTGACAGTGGTGGTTCGTGTTTGGTGTCAAATCTGTGTTTCCTGTGAAACCCAGTGTGGATGATGCTGTGGACTTGAGTGGAGGGGGGGGGGGGGGGGGGGGGGGGGTGATGGTTCAGAACGTCAGCTCTCTCCTAGATGTGGACTGTGGACGGTGTGAGACCTGACAGGACGACTGTTTATTTCATGAGCTGAACTTGAGCAGTGCGGTCTAGTCGACAGCTGGACTGGACTCGTCTGACATCGACCTGATGAAATGTTAACATAGTCCGAAGTTCTGGAGGGTTCTCAACATGGAGCCGTCAAAACCGCCGTCGTCTTGACGTATGATGATTGTTCCCAGCGAGATAGTGTGAAGATGGATCAGAGGCAATAACGTGTTGTCAGATACTCTCTTTTTTTATTAAATATCCCTGTGATTTTCAATTATTAGTTTAAGTCCATAACTTTACACCAGGGGTGTCAAACTGTGGTCGTCGAGGGCTGGGGTCCTGCATGTTTTAGATGTTCCCCCTCTTCCATTACACCTGGAGCATCATTATCAGTCTGATGAGGAGCTGATTATTAACTCTTTAAATGTCAGCGCTGATGCATTCTGAATGGATGATTTAGTTTAAATATTCAGAAAATGTTTACCATTTTCCTTTTAGTTTTGTGGATGGAAAAGGTGTCAGGTTTTTTTATTATTTAAAAAAAATTAAAGGCAAAATTAAAACTGCTGGAACCAAATTTTAATTCTAGTTTTCTTTTTTTCAAATTTTTTCGTTTTGTAAATATGTATTAGTTTTTTTGTTGCTGATTTTGTTTATTTTTCTACATTTTTGTTTTTTTAAATGTCATTATTTTTCTTTCATTTTCTGCCATTTGTGTCTTACTTTGCTCATGTTACCAATTATTTTGTTAGCTTATTATGAATTTTTGTTTGTGATGTTGCTCATTTTATTTTATTTTATTTTTTTTTACTTTTTTTTTACTGATTGCTAAAATCTCAGGGGTTAAAGGGTTAAACTGAATCATATGGAAGAGGGAAATCTCTAAAACGTGCAGGACACCGGCCCTCGAGGACTGGAGTTTGACACCTGTGATATATACAATATAAAGTTAAATTCATCTCACTTTGACTGTTTAAGGTGGTGATAATATTTGTACTCAACAAAGTATGCACAGAAAGGATAAAGGTTCAGTTAAATTTATGAAAATATTTCAATAATTTTGCTTAAAACACCTAAAAAAATCCCTCTGCAAAAGGAAAACTGCAGCTGTTCTTCAAGCATTTGCAGTAGAGATAAAAGAATCAACTTTTTGTAAAGAAAACACCCTGGAGTTTGGACTGAAACACTCATTTTTACTGTTTATTTAACTGGTCGATAGCCTAGTCGTGCTATCCCTATTCATTACACATATAGGTGAAGGAACGCTTGATTTGATTTGATTTGATTTATTTCGAACATGTGCAAAGTGCAACAATAATCAAAACAACAATGATCAATACAACAACAATAATAATAATAATAATAATAATAATAATAATAATAATAATAATAATAATAATAATAATAATAATAATAATAATAATAATAATAATAATAATAATAATAATAATAATAATAATAATAATAATAATAATAATACACAATGACATGTCCGAAAAAGAGTAGGATGAAGCATAAGTCAGGGGAGGCGGGGCTAAAAGGTTGTCTTTCAAATCCTCTGTATGCAATAGGACGGTGCTACAACCAATCAGCGTAATGTTTAGGATGATGTACTTAGATGCCGGAAACTTCGTGGACAAAGTTGCGAATGACTAAACAAAATGGTGGATTATGGAGCTTAACGACTGTTGTCGCTTCTGTTAAAAGAATTTAAAGATTGTTGACGTTTTCTCACATTCTTCACTCATCTTTGATAAAAGGGAATTGTCACCTGTTCTTCTTCTATGGTTGTTTCTCTCTGATTCGTTGCAGCGTCACTTTGTTACATCCGCCCTCGTCGGACAATTTCAGGGAAATCTAGCCAAAGGTTACATTGAGTAAAACTAGACTATTACGGTATCACATAAGATTTGCTGCTGCATAAACGTAGCCTAAAATATATTACAATACAATATATAACATAAAAGGAGGGTGGTTTTCTGAGTTTGGAGCAGCAAGATTTTCATATAGTAAAGTAAACTACAAAATACATTATAACACACAGACATATATTAAATATTATATTTTGATTTGATTTATTTCATTTATTTCAACACAAAAAAAATGGTAAAGAAAAAGAAAACATACAGTAAAAACAACACAAGCATGTTCAAAAGGAGTGGGTGGAAGTTAACATCCCACCCCTTCTGACTGTATTACATTTTCTAACAAAAATCCCCTTCCTCCAAAAGACAAAAAACACTACATTTGTTAACTGTGTCTAATACATACATACATACATACATACATACATACATACATACATACATACATACATACATACATACATACACACACACACATACATACATACATACATACATACATACATACATACACACACACACATACATACATACATACATACATACATACATACATACATACATACATACATACATACATATAAAGTGAAAAATACAGAATAAATACAGAAACATTATATGGGTTTCAGCCTAATAAACATGTCCCTACTGACAAAAAGTTCCTTTTTTATTGAATATAAAACTAATAAAAATAGCCAGTAACCACAGTTTTTCTGCTAATATAATCATGTATCTGTCTACTTTATCCTTAATTTAAGAAATGTAAAAAAATATATAATTATTTAGAAAATATAATTATTTAATTTTCTCCCCTACTTTTGTTCAACCCCGCAGCAGGATATCAATCAGTTTAGTCCAACTTCCTAAGCACCCAGGAAGTGACATCATTGAAGTCTTTTCCCACTCAAACTGTAAAGACAGGTCAATAATACTTTCTTACCTATATTTAATTGTTTTTTATTATCAGATTGAAATGGTTGTGCTCAACCTTTCAACATTGTTACAAGCATAAATTATATTTGGTATTGTTTGGGGGGGGGACGAATAATTGTCTTGGAAAACTTTATTAATTTCTGCGCATTGGATACTGACAAAGACAGCAGTCGGATGGTACGTAGCCCGCGTCAATGCTAGTTCGTTGACGTCACGCTGTCATAGCGACTGAACAACTCACTGCAAATAAATATTTTTAAATTGAATGACCATAATACAAGTGAATGAAGTATACTGAATGTTGTATTTGTACTGTTTTTAAACCATAAAATAACAGTTTGTTGTGTTGTTTTCACACACCAGATGTTGGCAAAAGCAGCGCAAATTTTATATACCCGCCCAATGCATTTTTTTTCCCGCCAGATGTAATCAAAGGTAGCCCAATGGAGTGGAAAACTGTCCAATCTGGCAGCGCTGGTTGTAATTGGAGGATTCCGTGGCCGGCAGTGAACAGGTGGAGGGAAACAACAGCGAAAGTGTGTTTTCATGGTGTTTAGGTTTATAGTCTTTGTTCATTGGGGGTTGTGTACGGACAAGTGTGTGGATGTATGAGTGTGTGTTTGGGGAAGGTTTCATCAGCCAAGAGTGGGCTCGTCGAGACGATCGAAAGTCATTCCTAGTCCGACCCTGTACACATAATACACACAATTTACAGACGGTTCAGTTTTGTTTGTTCTTCAGCCCAGATGTAGTTGTGGCAGTTGTTATGTGACCTGGTACACCCCCCCCCCAGCCTTTAGTTTTTGATACTTTTATAAATATATATTTTTCCCCATTAATCTAAGGGGTTTTTTTTGTAGTCTAATAGTTTGGATTATTTTTGGATTATTGTTTTTTTTTCAGTACATCTTTGCTAGTTTCCTGTTTTATTGTGTAGTGTTTAAGTTCTTGGTAGCTATAAAAGAAGCTGAGAGGCACCTTTTTTTTGGTTGGTTGTTGTCTCTCTCTCTCCTCAGGTTGTGGTAAACCACCTGCCATGAGGATTTTGTTCCTTTTTGGTTAAGACCTTTTTAAGTTCTTTTTTGTGTCCTGTTTTCGACATTTATTTTTGAGTTCAGGTATATTTGACCTGTTTTTTTTTCTCTTAGTTTGGCTGGGACACTGGCTTCTATGGCTGGATAACAGTTGTCCCAGTTGTCCCAGTTGTCCCAGTTGTCCCAGTTGTCCCAGTTGTCCCAGCCTTTTGTTTGTTTTTGCTAGTCTCCCAGGTCTAGGTTTCATTTGATTTTGAGGGTTTTTTTGCATGTCCAGTCGTCTCCTGACGCTTCCTGCCACTGGTCTTCAGTTAAATATGGTAGATATACATCAATAAATAAGATTCTTAACTCCTTTCCTTGTGTCCGTTTGTCCATAAATATGTTCCTTCCTGTGTGGTCGTAACAGTGGTAAATATTTTCAAACCAGTAATGGATTTTATTTGCAGTGAGTTCCAGAGTTTAGAGTTTGATTTTGATTTTTTTGATTTGAATGATTTATTTCGAACATGTGTAAAGTGCAACAATAATCAATACAACAATAATAATAATAATAATAACAGCGGACTGTCCCAGTGTGTGTTTAGTAGTTTTGCTCTGAGGATGGTCTGGTTGCTCTATTGCTGTTGTGTCTCTGCACACATTGGTGGAGTGGCTCAATGTTTTTTTTTACACATTTAAAAATGGATTTGAAAAAGCATAAAACACTAAAGCTTCGTAAATTGTATTTTTTTTTCCTGGATGTAACAACAATGGTAGATAGCTTTATTGTCTGTTCCACATAAAAAACAGAGATTTTTCTTTGTCAAACACCCTCCCCACTAAAAACATATTGCCACAATTAATAGACATTTAAAAAATGAAATAAAATCACATAAAATAATTAAAAACCCTGAAACCTGATTGGTTTTATGTCCATAGTTGTTAGGATTTGATTAAATAATGATCTGATATGTTTAGTGGTATCAAAGGAAAAAATTAATAATTTATTCAATATTTAAATGAATAAAATAAGGTGGGGTGTGAAATCCTGGGACAAAAAAAAACACCCAGCAATTCAACACAAGTGCCATTTTGAAAATATATACTCCCTCCTTTTCTTCAGCCCAACCCTTGAAACCATGCCTTCATGATTTATGAATACATGAACGCGCATGCCGTCTTGAGCGGTCACAAAATTGCACAACCATTTGCAAGAACACACATATTTAATTAGCCAACAAGCAACACCACAGTGGTTATTTTCATCAACATCTTTAATTTTCTCACTGACGGGGTCAATACGATACACATAACTGATTAGTTTGTCGAAATATTATATAACCCAGTGGTTCCCAATCTTTTTATTACTGTGAACTGGTCAATATTTGACCATTTTTCTCTGGAGGGGTTACGTAGATTGTTTATATTAGGAATATAATAATAAATGTGAATTCACTGTGTGTTCGTATGGAACTTTATTAGCAGCTTCTTCGTAACATTGCACCAACAACGTGATGACGACTGGACATATCAGCAGTCGATCAGTGTAATGATCAGTACACTGATTGGCTAGAGTTTTCTTCTGGTTACACCCTCTAGACTGGACTAAAACATTTAGTTTTTTTTGCAGACATTCTATTTCAGTGTGTTCTATGGGATTGTAAAGAGGTTTTCAAGGAATATAGTAAAAAAAAACAAAAGATCTCCCACCCTACCTTTAATATAACATTTTAAGAGTTCATTTTAACACTACCTCAGTGAACATGTGGTCACTATCTACATAGTGTAAAATTTACACTGAAACTAGAGTTACATTTCTAGAGTCAACTTTACACTAGTAAGAGTTATTTTTATTCACATTCAATACTGAAGAGTGAAGTGTTAAGAAACAAAACCTTCCCATTGTTAAACCTACTTAACACTACATGTTCATGAATAAATTACTCCAAAGAGTGTTGATTTTTAACTATTTCAAACACCACATAACTTCATTCTTTCACAGAATCTGCTGGAGTGAAAAAACAAAAGCCAGAGTTTATTTAGAAAAACTTACCACAGATTTTCAATGTTCAACTTGTCACTCAGTTTGAGTGCAGAGCAGGGGCGGATGTATGAGCGGGCCAGGATGGGCGGGTCCCACCCGGATTGACAACTATCCCCACCCAATCACAAGCTCAGAAATTTTTGTTGCCTCATCAAACTGAAATGTCGATCAATATCCTTAATATAGTTATTTATTTGTAAATGTCAATGGAAATAAACTATGTATATTTAATTATTATCATTAAATTGGCTATTTAATAAATTTAATAAACTGTCAGTGAAATTTCAATGGAGTGTACATCGCAATTAATAAATAAGCTTTTTTGTGAACTGAGCTCGTCTGCACAGCGTGTTTTATTATTATTATTATTATTATTATTATTATTATTATTATTATTATTATTATTGTTATTATTATTATTATTATTATTATTATCATTATTATTATTATTATTATTGGTAATAGCAGTAGTAGTATTATGGAATGTCACGCAGGGGGGGGACTTGCCTGTCTAAAAATGGCTGTCTAGATCAGCCACTGGTGCAGAGGTGGGCGGGACTTTTCAGAGTCATTATTTGTTAACACTGAAATGTATCTTGCTATTATCTGTGTTGAATTAACAGTTTATTTTAACAGTGAATACATGACACTGATAGTATAAAACATCTGTTAAGTCCAATTATTTTCACCAGCACTGGAATTTATTTTGTTAAATGTTACTCTGTCCATTTTTAGAATAAATCTGAAAGAATTTAAATACTTTGACTCTATATATTTTTACACTGGCACATTTATTTGGCCTGTTCTCATGTTACAAATGTCCAGGGGTCTGTGTCTGCACTTCATCAATTTGTGCAAACTCACTGCCTAAAAACAGCCATTTTTATTGTACATCTTCCATTTCTGCAGCTGTGATCAGACTGCAGTGCTTTTATGGAATCGTATTTTACATGTCAGGGCTTTAGTGGAAGAAAAAAAGAAGACGAGAAAAGCCCCTCAGCTCTGAAATGAACAGGCAACCACTCACAAAAGACACATCTGATACTTTGGTGAGTGTGAGATGAAATCCTGAGCCAAATGGATGTGTGTGTGTGTGTGTGTGTGTGTGTGTGTGTGTGTGTGTGTGTGTGTGTGTGTGTGTGTGTGTGTGTGTGTGTGGGATATTCTCCAGAGAGGCCAAATTACCCGTTTGACTGTGGATAAATCAGCAGCAACAGTTCACACTGGAAATGTACCAGTCACACTTCATAGATAATAGAGCGCAACTCACTAGGGACCCCCCCCCCACCCCCCCCACCACCATCACCCCTGTCACTCCTCCCTCCTTTAATGTCCACTAATGTGCCAGTTTGACTTCATTTTCCAGTGAAAATTCTCTTTCTTTACTTTTCTATATTGTGTTATTTACACACACACACACACACACACACACACACACACACACACACACACACACACACATGTATATACTGGGTGTTATTTGTGGGGGGGGGGCTTTGGACATCATCATAGGGTCCTATGGTCTATGAGTTTTTCTGACAGTGTGAACACAATGCCTTAAAGAGGAACCTCACATGCAGTGAACTCTAAATGTTTATTTAGTGATTTGAGCCTCATTTATGTTATTGATGTAAATAAGAAGTACTCCCAAACATATACATGTAAATCACTGCCATAATAATTTGGTATTAAATAACATTAACAACAGTTACAGTAAATCGAGGATGAAACAAGTCAGTGAATTAGAACCAGGATGTGAGTCGTTGTGGAAAAACAGGAAAAAAAAAAAAGAAAGTAAAATATGATGAAAAGATAATCAATGATATTGGTCAGATGAACCTGAGAATGTTAGAAATGCACTTTTTATAAGTGAAGTGAGATTACGACGCATACCTCATATCATCTGACATAAGATTTTTTCAGTGACCCCCCCCCCCCAATCAGTTTTCTTGATAAAAAGTTGTCAGTCTGCCCCAGGGCAAATATGGATACATGTGTATGTTCATGTGTAAGATTGAATGAATAATGGATCAATAATTTAAAGTGCCTTCGGTGCCACCGTATAAATCTAATCCATTATTATTATTTATAAAACTACACCACTAGTTTATGGGATGTAGGCTTTCACCCAAAATAAAGACCTTTAACCCATTGTGTTAAAGTAAACCAGTCAAACTCTCCTGTGTTCATGTTCTCAGACTGAAACATGTTTATTTTTTCATGCTTTTATTCTCTTATTTTTGTTCTTCTTCTCTGGGTTGCTGTCTGCTTCTTGTTTCAGAAATTCACCAGCGTTGCAGAATAACATCTCTGAAACGCCTGCTGCTGACATGGCCAAAATATCCTGCCTATGGGAAACGTAGTTTCCATCTACCCGCCTCATTTCCCAAGATGCTTCAGGTCTCTACTTCTATAAATCAGATGCAGTCGTTCCACAGAAATGCAAATGTTGGTGGTGGTGGTGCACTTAAGTCCTCACAGAAATATATTACTGTGTGTGTGTGTGTGTGTGTGTGTGTGTGTGTGTGTGTGTGTGTGTGTGTGTGTAAGATATATTGCAGCCAACTGTTGGGAAAACTGAAGCAGAACAGGGTGGATTGAGAATTGCATTTATATGATGTCAGTCTGTCCAAAGCCAGTGGAACAAGGTACAGGTCTGTGTAGACTGAACAATATCATGTCTATAGCTCTGTGGTCCTCAGGTCTTCAGTGTCTGTAGTTTGGTGGTCCTCAGGTCTTCTGTGTCTGTGGTTTGGTGGTCCTCAGGTCTTCGGTGTCTGTAGTTTGGTGGTCCTCAGGTCTTCGGTGTCTGTAGTTTGGTGGTCCTCAGGTCTTCGGTGTCTGTAGTTTGGTGGTCCTCAGGTCTTCGGTGTCTGTAGTTTGGTGGTCCTCAGGTCTTCGGTGTCTGTAGTTCGGTGGTTTTCAGGTCTTCGGTGTCTGTAGTTTGGTAGTCCTCAGGACTTCGGTCTCAGTAGTTTGGTGGTCTTCAGGTCTTCGGTGTCTGTGGTTTGGTGGTCCTCAGGTCTTCGGTGTCTGTGGTTTGGTGGTCTTCAGGTCTTCGGTGTCTGTGTTTTGGTGGTCCTCAGGTCTTCAGTGTCTGTAGTTTGGTGGTCCTCAGGTCTTCAGTGTTAGTAGTTTGGTGGTCCTCAGGTCTTCGGTGTCTGTAGTTCGGTGGTTTTCAGGTCTTCGGTGTCTGTAGTTTGGTAGTCCTCAGGACTTCGGTCTCAGTAGTCTGGTGGTCTTCAGGTCTTCGGTGTCTGTGGTTTGGTGGTCCTCAGGTCTTCGGTGTCTGTGGTTTGGTGGTCCTCAGGTCTTCGGTGTCTGTGGTTTGGTGGTCTTCAGGTCTTCGGTGTCTGTGGTTTGGTGGTCTTCAGGTCTTCGGTGTCTGTGTTTTGGTGGTCCTCAGGTCTCAGATTTCTCTTTGGTCAGTAGGTTCATTCAGACTCATGCAGGTCGTCCATGACACATTGGACACTAGGACTGATTAATTACATGAAGATATGACATGAACACATACTGTGTGTGTGTGTATATATATATATATATATATATATATATATATATATATATATATACACACACGTATATATATACGTATACGTATATGTCCACACACACTGTTTCTCCGCTTTGACCATTGGACCCCCCCCCCCCCCCAACACACACACACACACACACATACATTTCTCCTTTGAGCCCCTCCCACCAGCTCCTCCTCCTCTACCTTTGTCTCCAATCCCTGTGCTCCTATGGTCATGGACCTCCCAGACTTCCTGTGCCCCCTCATCATTGCCCCCCCACCTTTCTATGCACCCCCCCCCCCCCCTCCACCATCCTTGCGCCCCCCTCCCCCTCCTCCTTCCACCTCCACCTTCTAAAGTAAACAGAGGAGTGAGCAGCAGGAGCAGCAGCACTGTTACGTTTCGCTCCGTTCCGTTCTCGTACATGTGCTCAGCTTTTCCAACGCTTTCACAGACGCTCAGGTCTGCAAGGGAGGGGGAGTCCCTCATCTGAACTGGAGGGGGGGTCCGTTATCTGAAGAAGAAAGAAGGAAGGAAGGAAAAAGTCCAGATAGACAGAGTAGAGCACCGGTTTTGTTGTCCACTCCAGCTGCATGTTACTGTCCATCTCTGGGATGTTACCCCCCTCCCTCCAGTGCCCCCCCACCTACCTCTATCTGCCTCAGGTAAGAAACCCCCCCCCCAACATTAGGGTGGATGACGTTAGGTGTAATCTGGTCATGTCTGTGTAGGTTCTTATGTGTCCAAGTCATTGTTCTTTTGTGGTTCTTCTGGGTGGTTCTTCATGGTGGTTCTTCTGGGTGGTTCTTCTGGGTGGTTCTTCGTGGTGGTTCTTCTTGGTGGTTCTTCTGGGTGGTTCTTCATGGTGGTTCTTCATGGTGGTTCTTCTGGGTGGTTCTTCATGGTGGTTCTTCTTGGTGGTTCTTCTGGGTGGTTCTTCTGGGTGGTTCTTCTGGGTGGTTCTTCTTGGTGGTTCTTCTGGGTGGTTCTTCATGGTGGTTCTTCAGGGTGGTTCTTCTGGGTGGTTCTTCTTGCTGGTTGTTCTGGGTGGTTCCTCTCAGTTGAACTGGGCTGGTATTAAGGAAGGGTTTTTTTGTGGCGGTTTATGATGAACATGTCTCGTCTTCTGTTTGTCTTTCGTGTCTCCACCGTCACCTTAACCTCAACTTGGACAAACTCAGTTCTCACAGTTGGGGACCCTAACATCCAGGGTGTGTCTGTCTAGATTAGGTCGGGATGTGGCCTGGGTTAGGTCTGTATCAGGATTGGAACAGGTCTGGATGGGGTCTGGGTCAGATCTGTATCAGGTCTGCATCAGGTCTGTATCAGATCTGGATGAGGTCTGGATCAGGTCTGGATGGGTTCTGGGTCAGATCTGTTTCAGGTCTGTATCACGTCTGTATCAGACCCTCTTCTTCATTTCCATCCTCATGTATTTTCTTTCACTGGTTCTTCTTGGGTGGGTTAGTGTTGGGGGTGGGGGGGTCTTTACCCATAGTTCAACCCTTCCTTACGTTGTGCTGCTCAGATCAAACACTGGTAGTTTCTCCATCTGCTGTGGAAATGATTGGTTTCTTAGTGTAATAGAATGTTTTCTCCTCTGGTTTGTCTTTGTTACAACAAACAATTGTTACCATTTAATCACTGAGACCAACAAATGTGTAAAGTGTGTGTGTGTGCTTGTATTCCTATCTTTATGGGGACATTAATATTTTTACACAGTTACACCATGGGGACCTCTGACACGATTAGGACCAAAATTCAGGGTTAATAATAATAATAATAATAATAATAATAATAATAATAATAATAATAATAATAATAATAATAATAATAATAATAATAATAATAATATTTGTATGGCACATTTCAAACAAACACTGTAGCCCAAAGTGCTTCACATTGATTAAAAATTAATTAAAATTCGATTGCACAAAATTATAAAATTACAAACGTAAACTGATTATAAATGCATTATAAAATTTCAATAAATTAGAAATAAAATTACAAGAGTACAGATAAACTGATTATACAGACATTCAATAGAATAAATCAGAAATACATTAAGATTTGATTATACACGAACTATAAGGAATAAAAAGAATGTAAAGAACAGGGTCACAGAATTGTGACTCCATTCTTTATCTCCCTTCAAAGGCTGATGAAAATTTAAAAAAAAATTAATTTTGTTTGAAATATACTCAGTGAACTGGCTTCCCTGATGTCTTTTAGAATTGTATTCCATAACTTTAGTGCATAGTTAACAAAGGCCCCAGTTTTCTTTGTCATATATCTGGGAGTCACTAGTTATTTAAATATAAATAAAGGTCCCCACTAGTAAAATAGAAATGATGTGGTGCTCTAAATACATTCATTTGTTTCTTCTGGAAATCCTCATAAAGCATGAGGGAAACAGGTGCAAAATCAAACATGTATTTTTCAAAGGTTTGAAGATGTGTGTGCAGGGTTCCCATGGATGTTTCAACATTAATTGTTCTAAAAAATAAGGCCTTAATTGGTATTAAAACATCTGAAATCAAATTTTCAAAAGTCTTAAAAATTTGGACACATTAGTAAGATTTATGTTAGATTGAAATAAAAAAGTATTTGGTAACATTTAGGCTGTTTATGTTTACAAAGTAATTTATGGTGAGGAGAAAATGAGGTCACATCATTCTGTGGGTGTGATTTTTTCACAAGTGTGTGTTCATATGGTGTGTGTGTGTGTGTTATATATTAAACATTTCATAGTTATGCTTCTTAATGCAAATGGTTCATGAATGTAGCAGCAACTGGACCAAAAAGTCATGTTCTATTTAAAATAAACAGTTGGTAAAACTGCCCCCAGGTAATTCATCTGGTGTTTTTTTCCCGTTTCACTGAAATGTAATTTCAAACGGCATTAAAAAAAAGAAGTCGTAAAAAATGTTGAATTTAACTTGCCCTGAGCTGTTGGAACCCTCTGTGTGTGTTTTTATGTATATATTTTAATGCATTTTTAAAAATTATTTATTATTTTCATTTTTTTTGTTTTTTATTCAATCTTTTTTTTTCAAAATTATTATCTTTTATTTTATTTTATGAAAAAAAAAACAACAACAACTCGCTACCCAGTGGCTACTTGATTACAAACTTGGTCCTCATGAGACATGGAAATGAGAATGTGTGTGTGTGTGTGTGTGTGTGTGTGTGTGTGTGTGTGTGTGTGTGTGTGCAGTGTTTACACAGCCCCACTTTCACATTATTTTCCCCACATTACATTATTAAAACTAACCAAATCTTTTTATGTAATAGAAACAAAGGAAGTGCATGTGTTCAGGACCAGGGACAGCTCCCCATTCAATGAACACACTCATGTTGAGTTGAGATGGAAACAGAGACGATGTCTGAGCTTTTCCACTCGTCCAGTCAATACCAGGAGTGTGTTTAGTTCAAGTGCTTCTGTTGTCGGAGTCAAATGAAAAATCGCTGACGGACAATTTATCATGACCTACTTGAGTAAAACTGTTTAGCATGCATTCATTCATCTGATACAACATTTAGATTTATTCATTTTACAAAGCGTGTGTTTTATAAATGTGCCATATCATCAGCAGAATGTTATTTATTATTACGTTAATCCTTATTATTATTACTATTCTTATTCTTATTCATATTATTAGTCGTAGTATTATGATTATGATTATGATTATTATTATGATTATGATTATGATTATAATTATGATTATGATTATTATTATTATTATTATTATTATTATTATTATTATTATTATTATTATTATTATTATTATTTGGAGTGAATCCCTCATTGCGCTCAGTCATGTTGAAAAGGTCAGAGTTTATTTCACCTCCAGTGGAAAATATGACGGGACAGAAGAGGCGTTCATGTGCAATTTTCAAGTTCAAAACTAGCATGTACCATAATTCCCATGGCATGTGAAGGCAGCATGAGACTGACACTGAACACTGGAATCGTGTGTGTGTGTGTGTGTTCTTGTATTCATATCTGTCTGGGGACATTGACCTGTTTACACAGTCACATTATGGGGACCTCTGTCACCATGGGGACCAAAATCCAGGTTAAATATAAATGTAGTAAAATATTAAAACTAGTAAAATATAAATTTGTGTGAAGTACTGTATGTGAAATTATGCCAATGATGTTCCCTATAAACTAGGGCTATGAAAATTAATACAGTAACTCAGATGAATCCATCACGATGATTAATCCAATTAAAAATTATATTTTTATTTACTTGTAACTTTTATTTTATTTATAAATATATATATATATAAAAAAAAAAAAATGTTCCTCTCGCCCCACGTGGGCGGTGTCTCCTTCAGACTCGGGTCCTCTACCAGAGGCCTGGGAGCCTGAGGGTTCTGCGCAGGATCTTAGCTGTTCCTAGCAATGCGCTCTTTTGTACAGAGATCTCTGATGTTGTTCCTGGTATCTGCTGGAGCCATTCTCCCAGCTTGGGGGTCACTGCCCCTAATGCTCCGATCACTACTGGTACCACTGTTGCCTTCACACTCCACATTTTCTCTAACTCCTCTTTCAGCCCTTGGTATTTCTCAAGCTTCTCGTGTTCTTTCTTTCTGATGTTGCTATCACTGGGGACTGCTACATCTATCACCACCACTGTCTTCTCATGTTTATCCACCACCACTATGTCAGGCTGATTGGCCATCACCATCTTGTCAGTCTGGATCTGGAAGTCCCACAGGATCTTGGCCTGTTTGTTCTCTGTCACCTTTGGGGGGTTCTCCCATCTTGACCCTGGGACCTCCAGTCCATACTCTTTACAGATGTTCCTGTACAGTATGCCCGCTACCTGGTTATGCCTCTCCATGTATGCCTTGCCTGCCAGCATCTTACACCCTGCTGTGATGTGCTGGACTGTTTCAGGGGCTTCTCTACACAGCCTACACCTGGGGTCCTGTCTGATGTGGTAGACCCCGGCCTCTATTGCTCTGGTGTTCAGGGCTTGTTCTTGTGCAGCCATGAGTAGTGCCTCTGTGCTGTCCTTTAGTCCAGCCTTTTCCAGCCACTGGTATGTCTTTTCCATATCAGCCACTTCCTCAATTTGTCGATGGTACACGCCATGCAAGGGTTTGTCCCTCCATGATAGCCCCTCTGGTTCCTCGACCTTACTGGGCTTTTGTTGCCTGAGGCATTCACTTAGCAGTTAGTCATTGGGGGCCATTTTCTTGATGTATTCCTGGAGGTTCGCCGTTTCCTCCTGGACAGTAGTTCTGACACTTACTAGTCCTCGGCCCCCTTCCTTTCGCTTAGTGTACAGCCTCAGGACACTGGACTTGGGGTGGAACCCTCCATGCATGGTAAGGAGTTTCCTTGTCTTGATATCAGTGGCTTGTATCTCTTCCAGTGGCCAGGATATTATCCCAGCTGGGTATCTGATTACTGGCAGGGCATAGGTGTTAATGGCCTGGATCTTATTTTTGCCGTTCAGCTGACTTTTCAGGACCTGTCTTACCCTCTGTAGGTATTTGGCTGTGGCTGACTTCCGAGCTGCCTCCTCATGATTACCATTTGTCTGTGGGATCCCTAGGTATTTGTAACTTTCCTGCACATCTGTGATATTCCCTTCAGGTAGGTCAACCCCTTCAGTTGTGATCACCTTTCCTCTTCTAGATATCATCCGCCCACATTTATCTAGTCCGAATGACATCCCAATGTCTTTGCTGTAGATCCGGGTGAGGTGAATTAGGGAATCAATGTCACGCTCATTCTTGGCATACAGCTTGATGTCATCCATGTAGAGGAGGTGGTTGATGGATGTTCCACTTCGGAACTGGTATCCGAAGCCACTCTTTGAGATGATCTGGCTGAGGGGGTTTAGGCCTATGCAGAACAGCAGGGGGGACAGAGCATCTCCTTGGTAAATGCCGCATCTGATGTTCACCTGTGCAATTGGCTTTGAGTTGGCCTCCAGAGTTGTCTTCCACAGCCTCATTGAGTTCTGGATGAATATGGATGAATATGGATATATATATATATATATATATATATATATATATATATATATATATATATATATATATATATATATATATATATATATATATATATATATATATATATATATATATATATATATATATATATATATATATATATATATAGATAGATAGATAGATAGATAGATAGATAGATAGATAGATAGATAGATAGATAGATAGATAGATAGATAGATAGATAGATAGATAGATAGATAGAAAGAAAAAATATGAACATTTGACAGCCCTACTATAAACTATTAACTCATTTTTCTGGAAGTCCCGGAAGTATGGATGTAACAGATAGAAAGGGAAACTTGCATTATACTTGTATTTGATCCGAATGAAAGTGTGTGTGTGTGTGTGTGTGTATGTGTCAGAGGTCAGTGCTGCATATGAGAGCTGTGTGTGTTCTAGGGGTCAGAGGTCAGCACTGCACGTGCTGGTGTTTGATGTTGGCTAACAGTCTCAGAGCAGCTTTGTTACTGTACTTAAAGGTTATTCTCTCTTCTGCCTGTTAGTGCAGCAACAATATGACAGCACAGAGTGGACACAGGGCCCAGGGGTCAGAGGTCAACTTCCTAAGGGATCATCACTTTAAGGTTACCACTGTCACAGAACTAGTTGTTATCTTTTCTTAACTGTGCTGATGGGAGTCAGTGATGACACTTCCTGTTTACGCCCTGGTTTACAGGGATGACTGACAGGTATGCCCATGTGACCTCTGACCTCTGGAACTGCCTATGGTCTTC
>CM035801.1:11877963-11915463 GCA_020466265.1 Siphamia tubifer | reverse complement strand
ATGTTACACTGTTAATACTGGTCATTCTGGTCTATGTTACACTGGTAATACTGGTCATTCTGGTCTATGTTACACTGGTAATACTGGTCATTCTGGTCTATGTTACACTGGTAATACTGGTCATTCTGGTCTATGTTACACTGGTAATACTGGTCATTCTGGTCTATGTTACACTGGTAATACTGGTCATTCTGGTCTATGTTACACTGGTAATACTGGTCATTCTGGTCTATGTTACACTGGTAATACTGGTCATTCTGGTCTATGTTACATTGGTAATACTGGTCATTCTGGTCTATGTTACATTGGTAATACTGGTCATTCTGGTCTATGTTACACTGGTAATACTGGTCATTCTGGTCTATGTTACACTGGTAATACTGGTCATTCTGGTCTATGTTACACTGGTAATACTGGTCATTCTGGTCTATGTTACACTGGTAATACTGGCCATTCTGGTCTATGTTACATTGGTAATACTGGTCATTCTGGTCTATGTTACACTGGTAATACTGGTCATTCTGGTCTATGTTACACTGGTAATACTGGCCATACTGAAGCTATATTGTAATGTAGTTGTTCAAATTGTCAGTACTGGCTTGATGTTTGTATCAGTTGTATTTGTAACAATAGGTTTTCTTTAGATTATTTGATGTCATATCCAGGGGAACAGTTCTACTTAGAACTCTTGGATGTTGTGACGTTGTTTTTACTTTTAGATCAACTAATAATAACCCCAAATGATTGACTTTACACTGGCCCTCATACAACTTGTTTTTTTCTGTCCCGGGCTCGGTCTTGACTCAGACTCGAGTGTTTTGGATTCTGCCTTGTCTTGGACTTGAACCTCTTTGAACTGTGCCTTGACTTGGTCTCGACTGGTCCTGGTCTTGGTCCCGACAAAGGTGGTTTTGACTACAGCCCTGCTATCCAATAACACTGGTCTACAAGTAAAATTATTCTGGATGTGTGATAGTGATAAAGAAAACTCAAGTCTTAAATGCTGATTGGCTCAAGTTTCCAAGATAAGTCCAGAGTCAAAATGTGAAATTCTTAGAATTAAGAAGAGAATAGGTTTTAGTCCAAAAGAATATTGATTTCAGGTGTGCCAGTTCTACTTCCAAACACTGTCTGCACATTATGATCCATTCACTTTACAGGTTCTTTCTAGTGGAATATTTACTAATCCATTTTATACATGTACATAAACCAGCATATATGTGGAATAACACACCATCATATATATTAAAAACATCAGATAACCAGCACTAAAGTCATTTATTTTCTGATTCATCTGATTAAAGTCTGTAAGATTTAAAACATTTAATGTCTGAAGAAGATACTTTCTAAAGAACATTGTGGAGCAGTGTTATTAGACCCTGCAAGAAATTTATTTCTTAACTGCTTACCAAGCAATTAGTTCTGTCATTTGAATTGGCTCATATAGATTATGCTTCAGTTGTTTCATCAAATACTAATTAAACAAACTTACATAAATTGGGAGTTGCACAGAACAAAGTGGCACAAATTGTTTTGGTTTCCCCATACATATCACACAACAGTTTAACACGGTTACCTTTAAAACTGAGGTTGAATTATGTTTGTTTTATTGTCATTTATTTGTAACACATATAGCAACAACAACTCAAAATTGCCAAAATAGTCAAGAAAATGTACAAAAACAAACTGGAAATGCGTAGAATGAGAAAATACTTAAACTAGAAAAGCGCAGACCTCCGCCAAGGTAGACCCCCCCCCCCTCACCCCAATCACCACCAAAATGAAATCAGTTCTTCTTGTTCAAATTTCCAACATATCCTGAAAATTTCATCAAAATCCGTCCATAAGTTTTCGAGTTATCTTGAACACAGACAAACAGATAAACGCCAGCAAAAACATGACCTCCTTGGCGGAGGTAACAAAAATGACCAAAGTTGATCAGGCTTCAGAAACCAAATGGACCCAAAAGGAACAGAAATACGTCTTTAAAGGTTTTATTACAAAAACAATAGAAGCCTGGGTTGCTGTATGAGGAACCATCAGGGGACACACAGTCAGGCCAGGGGCAAAGCAAAAGGGTGGTCAAAAAACAGGCGAGAGGCAAAGCCAACAATTCACAAAAAGAAGACAATCCAAAATTCTTTACCAGAGTACGGGCGTGGGTCAAAACCAGGGTCAAAATCCAAAACAGGGCCGATGAAGGTGAGGCAAACTCTATCCAGCAACAGGTACAGGGTCAGGTCACAGGTGGCAACAATCAGACAAAAAAACCAGACGGGATAGACAGCAGACAACAACCAGAAAACCAAACCAAGTTCAGTAAGGACAAGACCAGAATCAAAACCGCTTATTCTATGGTGTAAGATAACTGTCAATAGATTCATATCCACAGATTGGATACCTGTGCGTATTTGTCAAAAATTACAAGTATGACTTACAGCTAGCCTACGACTTCCCACAAGTAACATAACTGTCAAAATACGTCATCACCGCATCTACAGGCATTACTTGTTGAGAAAAGAAACATGGATCAGGCCTAAGGTGAACCCATATAGACATATTGAATACAAGGTTATGTGAACCCCTTCTCTGAACTATGAAATATATCCTTTAAAATTAAGAATGACTACTCTTAAGTGTAGCGATAAAAGTCCTCACTTTAAAATCCTGTCAATTCTTCGCACAGAGCGATTTTGTGGTGATCGTTCGGGACCCGATTTTTTACAACAGACCAGCTGACAGTCTGCGTGATTACAGTCACATTAGTAGAAAAATTCTTCCAAACACCCTCCAAACTGAACCAAATGCCTTCTATGTCCTAACTAGTGCTTTCTATACATCACTAATGTATAAATAATGTATATATGTGGTATATCGAAGTGTTTATATTATTATTAGTAGTAGAATACAATTATTATTATTATTATTAGTATTATTATTATTAGTATTAATGGTGTAATGGTCAATGACTGGGACTATTCATGTATTAATTCTCTTAGGCTATTAAGTATACAGTATATAGTTATATAAATATATACTGTGTAGTATATATAGTATATTTTTCTCAACTGTTAAACAATTAGCTTGAAAATCATAGAGCTTATGATCCATGTTTCTTTTCTCAACAAGTAATGCCTGTGGATGCGGTGATGATGTATTTTGACAGTTATGTAACATGTGGGAAGTCATACGCTAGCTGTAAGTCATACTTGAATTTGTACTCATAATTTTTGACAAATACGCACTGTATCCAATCTGGGGACACAAATCTATTGACAGTTATCTTACACCATTTTATTCGCTTCATAAAGAAAGACAAACTCGCACCAGACAAAGACACAGGAGGAGTTTATATAAGACCCAAAACAGGTGAACCACATGAGGTTAAATTAAGGGGTGGGACAACACTACTGACAGGAAGTAAAACAAGACATAGTGAACATGAACTAACATGACAAAATAAAAGACACTAACAATGCCAGAAAAACAGGAATACAAACAGAAAACTTACAAAACAAGATACCAAGAGTCCAGAATGTAACACAAAGCAATAAAATGAACAAAATATTCAGTAAAATGAAAAGTAAAATTTTGCATTTTGACCCCAGACTTATCTTGGAAACTTGTGTTTTTTCTGACAGACCTGACATTTATCCAACAGCAGCAGAACAACATGTTCCACCGTCTGTTCAAACTAAAGCAGAGTTTAGATACAGACGCAAAAGTAGAACGGAACAAACTCAACTCACTGTGATTCTTCAGGAAAAAAAAACCCATGACAGTCTAGAAAAGCAAATATTCACTTTACTATATACTATAGCTGATAAGACAGACGTCCGTCCTCCAGGTGTCAGGCTCTGCTCCAGGTTTCTACTTTTAAAAGCACATTTTTTCTTCCACTGTCACCAATCACAAGTCTTTGCTCCTGGAGGGTTCTGCTGGGTTTCTATAAATTAGAGTCTAGTTTCGACTGGTTCTATATGTAAAGTGTCATGAGATAACTTTTGTTATGATTTGGTGCTATATAAATGTAATTAGTTTTATATCTGCTTTATATTTCTTATATATTAGCTATTTTATATCAGTAATATATTCACTATATTAACTCAGTTCTGTGCCATGTTATGTCAGTTCTGGCTCAGTTCTATTCTATATTATCAGTTCTGTTCTATATTATCTCAGTTCTATTCTATATTATCTCACTTCTGTTCTATATTATTTCAGTTTGCTTCTATATTATCTATTCTGTTCTATATTACTTCAGTTCTATTCTATATTATCTCATTTGTGTTCTATTTTATTTCATTTCAATTCTATATTATCTCTATTCTGTTCTATATTATCCCAGTTCTGTTCTATATGATTTCAGTTCTGTTCTACATTATTTCAGTTCTATTCTATATTAGCTCAGTTCTGTTCTATATTATCTCAGTTCTATATTATTTCAGTTCTATTCTATATTATCTCACTTTTATTCTATATTATTTCAATTCTATTCTATATTATCTCAGTTATGTTCTATATTATCCCAGTTCTATTCTATATTATCTCAGTTCTGATCTATATTATTTCAGTTCTGTTCTATATTATCTCATTTCTGTTCTATATTATTTCAGTTCTATTCTATATTATCTCAGTTCTGTTCTATAATATCTCAGTTCTATCCTGTGCAGGTGTATTTACTTTGTATCAGCTCTAACTGATTGTGTTTCTATTATATGACACTAGTGCACTGACAGCTTCATTAAAAGGAAAGTGTGCAACTGACTTAGCCTCCAGCGCTAAGAGCTAATCACATGACCAAACATGGTTTATGAATATGTGGATGACTCCAACATGACAGTGAGGATGATGATGAGGATGATGATGATGAGGATGATTATTATAATTATAAGAGTGTCAGATAATGTGTGTGTGTTTACAGAGATCATCCTTTTGTGATTCACTGAGTATTAGTTTAAAAAAAAGCTGTCCTGAAACTACAGCTAATACAAACTACAACCACCAGGAAAACACGCCTCAGTCTGCACATCTGTAACCATGGTGTCTAAACACTAACTGTAACCATCATCTGTAACCATGGTGTCTAAACACTAACTGTAACCATCATCTGTAACCATGGTGTCTAAACACTAACTGTAACCATCATCTGTAACCATGGTGTCTAAACACTAACTGTAACCATCATCTGTAACCATGGTGTCTAAACACTAACTGTAACCATCAAAAGTCACAGGTTTGAATCCAGACCAGGACAAAAATAAACACTTATCTTTTTACTTGCTGTTTCAAGATAAATGATTTATCTTTTAAAAAGTGTGTCCATTGAAAAGATTGATAATATAAGTGCTTCAAGAACTAAGTGTAAATGATAATATAACAGTTAAGTATATTTATTAACACAAACATTAAGGGTGTTAGAGAATGGTTGAATGAGGTATTAATCCTTGTTCTGTGATGTGATATGTAGCCCAAAAAAATTGGTTGGGTCTGTAATGGCTCTGTCTCAAACCGCTATGTATGTAAGGTAGGTGGAGAACACGTCGTTAGCCCTTCTTGGCGTCGTTTCTCAGCTTATCTGGCAACCTCAGTATGAACTACACTCTGTGATTGGCTGTCTGCCATGGCCATCACTTCCACTTTCTCAGCTCACTTTCACTAGTGACAACTTTCACTGCTACGGTCAATTAGCAACGTTCTATCGTTAGCCGTGGCCCATTCAGGCATCCAGCCATATATGTTCCGAGCCAGAATCAGAAATAGCTAACGGGTATAGCTAACGTCAGAACAAATGTGTCATTCTTACAAATGGGATATAGCGCAACACAAATATAAAACAATGTAAGGAAATGTGATACTTATAGGCTGTAATGACTACAGCTGGGGTTGATTTTGACCCTCTTTTTGACCCTCAGTTTGAACTCTTGGCAAGTTTGCAAAACAGTCTGATGTGAAATGAGCTGAGTAAAGAAACAGTTGATGGTTGAATGTATTGGGGATGTGATTAAACATGAAAACTAGCCATCGATTCAGAGGAAGAAGATGAAATGGGGTGGGGGGGCTACTCATTGTAATGTGATATTACACTTCACTCACGCATTGGTTGCATTTCTGGCAGCAATTCAAAAAAGGAGAAATACTTGAAACAGAGATTATGACACTGCCTGGTACCTGGTGTGTTTTCCCAACAGCAGGAAAACTCTGAACTCAAACAACACTAACCAAAAAAATTAAAACCATGTCTTTGATTCTATATTCCCGTTAGCGTAAATATTTCAGATAAGATATACTTTATTGACAATGATATGTATCAGTATATATATCAGTAATATATATCAGTATATATATCAGTCGCCCGCGGTCATCCGCAGTTACAGGTCATGAAAAAATATTTTTAATGATATTCGGGTCGTTTGTCGTTTGAGATAAACATTAAAATAACCTGGTAAATGCACTTTATTAACTGAATTTGGGTGGGTGTACAATGTCGGAAATATCCTATGGTATGGAGGGAGCAAGAGAGAAAGTCAAGTTAGGAGAGTGGAAGCTCCGTAAACATACAAACAAAAAAAGTAAGGGTTAAAGATGATGAGCAGCTGCCAGTGTTTTCAGGTTCAAATGTCCCTTTGGATGTCACAGGCTGCCGACCCCAATAACATGGGATTTTAACACAGAAATAAATGCAGGTATGTGGGCAACGCCATTTGATATTTGTAAAGACCATTGATTACATTTTTAAAAATGCGGGTCGAGAAGCGGGTCGGGTCCGTTCTTTTCAAATACATTTTTGCGGTCCAAGCCACGGGCCGTTTAGTTAAAAAAGCGATATACTTTGTTGAATGCTTCAAATATACAAGTTCTTTGTCTGATCATGTGACCAGATGTCATACATTCTTCATGACTCTTTTACAGACTGTGGCCCTGAATAAGAGCTCATGTGTGGGCGCGTATTCCTCTGCAGGTGTGTGTTCCTCTGTGGATTGCTCCACTGCCGTGCCCAGGGCTGATAGAACCAGGAACACTCTCACAGTTACATGTGTTTGCCATTGTTCCAAAGGTTAGTGAATATTATGTGAGTCCCAGAGGGAGCTGGAGTTCACTGTGAATCAGCAGCTGCTCTTCTCCACTCTCACATCCACGCTCTCATTCTCCAGATTTCACTGAGGAGTCGGCTGCTGAGTTTACTCGCTCGGCCCCAATGGACAGGGAGTGTGTGTGTGTGTGTATGGGGGTGGGGGGGGTGATCTATGTTCAGCCAACTGTTAAATTAGATTCTGTTGCCTCTCTGTCAGGGCAGTGTATGGGTGTGTGTGTGTGTGGGGGGGGTCCCTTCACTGTCAGCCACTGGGTCAGTGTCACACTCATACTGTAGATGTGAAGCATCAGAAGCAGAATATATGACACCTAAAGATCAGCTGCTGCAGTGAGTCCAGTCCTTTGTGTTTATGTCGTGTTTGTGTTCAGTAACAGATAAAAGCTGGCGACTGCGTTGGCTTGAAACATCACAGACAAATGTTCTGGGTCTAATCCAGTGTTTCCAAACCACTGTTCTATGAGAAGCTATCAGGTGGAAGATGATCCACTTTCACCTGGTTGGTTCTGTAAGAGCAGCATCAGTGTGTTCTAGATACTGTGTGACTGCAACAATATGACCTAAAAATAAAATCTCAATCTCTTTTTTCAGATTTTTTTTTCTCTAGCACAGAAAATGAAGGCTCGGCTAGATATATTAGCAGTATTAGCAAGAGATAATGTATTGCCCACATGTGACTATCGAAAAATATTTCCTGACGGGGCCAAACAACACCCCGACGCCGAATACAACGCAATACATTATCCCACTGATTCTACGGATTATTACAACTTATTACTGCTACTACTCTAACAGGTTGGATAAATAAACCGTTACAATGTAGCAAATATTTACTTTCAAAGTGGCTGAACTACCTGCGGAGTGATATGGCGTTGTGAATCTGAAGTGACAAAACTCATTGCCATTGGCAGCGGGCATTAATGGCTCAGCGGGCAGTTATCGAAAAAAAAAATACACCCACAGAAGCAGAGCACTGTAGGAAGACAAGAACTTTTTTATTTTTTTAAATCAGCTGCAACAACGAATTAATCAATACAATTAATATATCACCCAGGTGTACTGTGTGTGTGTGTCTATATATATATATGTATGTATATATCTATATCCCCTGTACATTTATGGTTTTCTACCTTTTATACACTACAGGTCAAGTTTTAGCACACCCCATTTTTCCAGTTTTGTTTGGAAAGTCAAGTAGTTCAAGTCAACTGGACAGATTCAAATGGTAGAAAGATTAATGGTGAACTGCTGGAGGTAAAAAAATATATATGTTTTTTATAGGGCTAGTTACGGCGTTTTTTTAAAGGTGTTATACCACTTTTCTTTTCTTTTTTTCAAGATTTATTTCGAATATGAATGTCAAAAAAAGTAAAATAAGTAAATATAAAAGAAATATAAATACAGCCAAAACAAATTTACAAAACAAAATACAAAAATACAACACATAATACATATTCGAAAAGGAGTGAGAAGAAGCCGAGCTTATAAACTCCCACCCCTTTTCCCTAGAAATTAATTACAATAACGATCTTCCAAGTTAATACATATGTAAAAATACATTCATACATATATACATACATACATACATACGCATATAGACATACATGTACACATACATATACACACATATACTGAACATATATACCTGGACCCAATATATACCTATATATACACTTACATATACACATACCTACAAACGCACACAGATATACTTACACACACATATATATACTTATATATCTAAACACATACTCTATACTTTTTCATCTATATAACACCCAGTGATACCCAACACCTCCCTCATCCTTGTAACTCTGGAAAACTGTGTCTTTGTACATCCTTTTAAATAGTTTTAACTCTATGTTGAATTTGTTCCACAGTCTCACCCCACTAACACAAAACCATTTCCTAGTTGTACGTACTACACAGATTTTAAAGTTAATTTTCCCTCTTAAATTACAAACTCCCTCTTGAATACTGAATAATCCCTGTATATTTATTGGTAATAGATTATTTTTAGCTTTACACATAATTTGGGCTGTTTGATAGTCCACAATGTCTATAAATTTAAATAATTTGGACTGTAGGAATAATGAGTTTGTGAGTTCATGGTCCACGCTCCTTTTGGAATCTGATGGGTCGCGGTGTTTAAAGGGTTTTTTAAGAGAGCTTTTAAGTGTTTTTTAACTGGATTTTGAGTTGTTTTTGTTTAAGAGTTTTTTTTGTTGTTTCTTTTTTTCATTTCATAATTATATAAAAAAAATGACTTTTGGGATGAGTTGAAATGGGTTTAAACAACTTTCTGTAGTTCTGCAGCTGTGGAGGTTGATCAAGCCTCAGAAGTCAGTGCTAGGAAGAAGAACTCTGCATCATTTTCACTGAATTTTCAATGAATTCTGGGAAAATCGGGTAAAACTTTTGACCGGTAGTGAATATGACATGAGCCCAAACGGAGCAGAAGAGTCCAGAAGATGAGCAGATGTGTGTCAGCACTGATGTGACTCCAGTTAGTGAACAGTTTTATTATTCTCAACAGCATCACTGTCTACGTAGAAGAAAAGCCTCAATAGTGCTATTGATCGGAGAAACCTTCGAAAACAGCTGAGGTCAAAATCCTTGTGTCGCCTCAAAACGTTGCTGTGATTGATTTAAAAAAAAAAAAATGTTTAAGTTGTTTTCAATGAAGTTTTGCAGCAGAAGCAGAGAAGCTCCTGTGTCAGATGGATTCATGATGGTGGTTTGTAGAAAATGAATCTATTCTATCGTGTGACAGCTATGGAAATGAAAGCGAGGAAATGAAGACGAAGGCTGAAGAACAGGACGTTTGAGTCAGCAGGAAAGAGAAAAAAGGAAGCGCAGCAGAAAAGTGCAAAAGGTGAAAGTGTAAACAGATGGAAAACCAGGAC
Source organism: Siphamia tubifer (assembly GCA_020466265.1). Classification (NCBI taxonomy): domain Eukaryota; kingdom Metazoa; phylum Chordata; class Actinopteri; order Kurtiformes; family Apogonidae; genus Siphamia; species Siphamia tubifer. Next base: position 11,905,464 of record CM035801.1, on the reverse strand, counting down.
GTACATCTGTCTGCATACTGATGTTTTCTGTCAATTAGTGGAGGAATACTCGACGGCAGGATGAGTCATTAGTGACCTCTTCATGTGTATCCCACAGCATGTGATCGTTCTAGACACTCTGTACATTTACATGAATATCTAAGCTAACAGTTTCCAGTCTATATTTGCTGTAAGAGAATCCAATCATTGAATGAGGTACATTTGACTCTTGACACACTAGGTGGTGCTATACACTGTGGCTGGGTGATATGACTTTAAATCAATATCATGATAAATGGAGCAGTTTAACCGTTAATGATAAATATACGACAAATGAGGGGGGGAGGGGGCGTGGCCACACTATATGATGATGTAATAAATTAATTATGTAATTGTACCACACAGTGGACATGTGTTCAACTACATCACACAGTGTGACTCATCAGCCAGTTGGGGTTAAAGGGTACTGAGGTTACAGCCTATGAAGTGGTTCCAATAAAAGTAAAAGAACCACTGCAGTTGTGTGTAAGTTGTGGAATTTGTAATCATCACGACAAGAAAAAACCGTTAAGTCAAAATAATTTATTGATCAGATGAGGGTGATATCGATTTTATCCATTAATTCAAGTTTTTTTGTTGCAGGCAATTTGGTTCTTTTTCCATTTCCTAGTGTGTTTGGCAACTTCCAGACCCCCCCCCGCCCTCTTTCCCTCATCATGTTTCCACATTACTTGTACTCACTTGTTGCAGCAACAGAACTTTGCCTTTTCAAGCCCCAGTCCAGTTTAGGCATGGGATCTGATACTGACCCGGGTTTGTACCTCAGCTCTAGTAGTACCCCAGCTCCAGTAATAGCTCCAAAGACTGCACTGCCCCATCACCCCATAGTATTGCTTGGTTGGTCTGTTTGTGTACAAGATAACTCAAAAACTTATGGATGGATTTTGAGGAAATTTTCAGGGTAGGTTGGTAATGGGGTGATCTGGAAATGATTAGATTTTGGTGGTGATCTAGGTGGTGGGGATCTACCTTGGCAGAGATCTACGCTCTCAGAGTGCTTTTCTAGTTAGAATAGCAACAGGAATGCATAACTGCAGACCAAGAAACACCATCCCTCAAATTGAACTGTGTCTGGTTCGATTTGACCAATCAAATCGAACACCAATAACAATTACCAATAACTAATAACGATTTATTGTTATTGGTTAAACTGCCTGATTTATCGTGATATTGATTTGAGGTCATATATCACCCAGCCTTAACCTTAACCCAGATGACTCCCCGATGTTCCTGGGCCTGTAAACAGATGCCACAGCTGAACTGGTATAAGGTTGTAACGTCTGGCTCTTTGTCTTTCCCTTCTCTCCTTTGTAACCATCTCAGGGTAACCAAGAGGCCCCTGCCCCCCCTGAAGCCATGGCCCAGCATTACCCAGCTGCTCAGTACCCAGCTCCACCACAGAATGGACTGCCCACAGAGTATGCCACGCCTCACCCCCATGCCCCCACAGATTATACAGGACCAACGACGGTAGCTGAACACGCCCTGACGCTCTACACACCGACGCACACGCAAAACGAACAACTAGGAAACGACAGCAACACTTCTGCTCTGACAGTCAACACAGTAACAGTAAGTCTACGGCTCCTGACCTTAACCCGGACTCGTACCCCTTGACTCGAAGGCTAACATACGCCTATACATACTCTATAACCCTAACCCCTAATGCTAGCGTCCTAACCCCCCTGACACTAACCCTAACCTTTTTTTTTTACCTCAAATGAATTAGTATATTAATGAATTAATAACACCTTTTCTATTTAATTCCAATTTTAATTATTGACATATTTAATTAATTATTTAATGATCACACTTCATGTTCAACCTTCTTTTTTTTTAATTGTGTTGTTTTGTTTTTTCATATGTTGTAGTATTGTAAGTTAAGTGTCTCTTCCTTTTAATTTGTCTTTCCTCGAGTTTACGTTTCTTGTGTTTCTGCAGCAGCCAGAGGACATGTCGCAGACGGACGCCACCGATCACCTTCACCTTCCGCTCAGTGATTCATCAGAAAAACACCAACCCAAGAGGTTACACGTGTCCAACATCCCATTCCGCTTCCGAGACCCAGACCTGCGGCAAATGTTTGGGGTGAGGTGACATCCATAGCACAAACCAACACCCAGGCTAACATTTTTTGAGTGAATCCGATAAAGTTTGTTATCGTTTCAGCCTCGTGTCCACATGGTACCAGTGTTTTGGGTACCAAAAAAACGATATCTTTTGAGAATGGGTTCCAGAGTGGACAGATTTGGTAATGGTGCTATTGCATTGCCATCTGGACGAGTAAAACAAATTTGTTCAGGTGTAGCATCTATATCAGAACCAAATGACCAGAACAAATAGCAGCTTCATGTGCAACATTCATTCTTAAACAAGACACTGTGCATCATGGTCGACACCAGAGTAGTGGTCGTAGCAGAGCTGCAGTCACTGCTAAGTTAACTGGTGTTATTGAAGGAAAATCTACTGATGTTAAACCAACTAGACGAGCAGCACAGATGCTTACACACACCTCCTTGTTGTTGTTGTTTGTTTCTGGGGTGTGTTTGGCACCAGTATAACACACCACACACACACATGCACCTCACTTCTTCTATTGTTCTGGTGTATCCAATAGGACTGTCTTACAGCGTTCCCCGAGGTGTAGCATGTGTATTGCATCATTTTCAGCACACATTTTGTTATAATTTTTATGTGATATTTTGCTGATCCGTTCTCAGTGTGCATGTGATATCTATTCTACCCGGTATAAACTATGTGTAGACATAGTCTCAACCCTATTCTGGGACCACACAGTGCAGTTCAGCTCCGCTGAGGACCAGGTCATCCAACATATCAGCAGTGCTGGGTAAGTTACTTTGAAATAGTAATTTATTACAATTACTAGTTACTACGCCAAAAAAGGAATTGCGTTACTAACTGCGTTACTCCACTAGCAAAGTAATTAGTTACCAGGAAAAGTAGTTTTGGGTTCTTTTTTTTTCTCAAAAATGTCAAAGAAACAGAATTTTTTTTTACATTTTTATTCCTCCTTGTTCTGTGATGCTACTTGGATGTGATTTAAGATGCTTCCTTAAAAATACTATCAAAGATGTTTATGATCTATTATCAATAGTAAAGGTTAAGCTAACAGAAACAAACCATGTTATCACAATGCTGTAAACTCTGTGGACTAGTGGGCAGTGTGTGCACATGTCTGTAAATTCTTATTCTATTATTATTAGTGAAAAAAGCAACACAATGATGTCTGTATATTCTTCTCCTATTATACATTTATCTACTGAATTGTCATGAACAACAACTCATGTTACAGTCTTTTGAAGTGTATACACCCAGTCACAACGTTTCCCCTAGATCCACTCGAATTACACCTGGCCCGCACCGCACAGCTGCATCTCATTTCTGATCTGTAACTATTTAAGCAGTGAGGCTTGCAGTTCCCGGTGCGGGACCATTCAGTTTGTCACCTCCATAATCTGGACACTCTACCATGTCCCTTGTCTCCATAACCTGGATATTCCATTCACCACCATGGACTCGGGCTGATCATTCCCCAGGTTTAGTTTTCTGTTTTTCTGTCATTTTTCCTTCTGTTTTTATTAAATCTGTTCTCGCTTCAGCACCTGGCTGTCACGATACAGGAATGTGATGGAACCCAAATGCAGACTCACAAACCCCAGATAAAGTTTAAGAGGATTTATTGATAACAAAATCCATAATAAAGAAAACACTTGTTGTCTCCAGGACCTCCGTCTGGGGATAATGGCCCCAAGTATAAAGAGCCACTGGGACAAAAAGCAGGGTCAGACAGTCAATGATCAGAACCAGGTAATCAAAATAAACAGAATCATAATCTACAACACAGTTACCGTATACTAGAAATAGGTCCATCCAGAGAGCGTCAATTCCAAGGGGGGCAAGGCAGAGTCCAGGTCCAAAATCCAGGCTAAAGGTCATACACAAAACACATCAGACAGACAAGGGGCAAGCAAAAACCAAGTACTAGAAAACCAGAGAAGAAGAACCGCTTGTTGGTTGCATGGGGACAGCAGACGTACTTGCACCGAGTGAAGACGCATGAGGGAATATATACTGGGCAGACAGGTGTTCCACATGAGGGAAAATTAATGAGGGGCAGGACAACACCAGTGACAGGAAGTAAAGTCAGAATGAGTGACAAGCACCCACATAACAAAATAAAAGCCCAGACACTAACAATGACAGAAGCCACATAAGACTCACAAAAATAAAACACTTACAGGACACAGAGTACTGCATTCATAACACTGGCATGTGAGTCTTTTCCTTTCACCTCACCTATCATGACACACCCTTTATATTAAGGCACAGAAAGTTGCTTAGAAAAGAAATTAGCAAAGAGAAAATTGTTATTTTTAACAAACAGAGCTCAAATGCGATCTTGCGATTTGGTGCTGCCATCATCTGTGTGTGTATTTGACTTGTGTGTGTGTGTGTGTATGTGTGTGGGAACAGGACAGTATAATCATGATCGATTTTGTTGTCATGCATGTAAGTGGAGTTCTACACCGAGCTGAATGTGAGCTTGGTGCACCGACACCGTCAAATCATCAAATTGTAACGTGTCACATTATTTCCCGACCAACGGTAATACAGTTATGGATAAAGTAATTAAGTAATTACTCGAAATGTGACTGCGTTAGTAACACTGTTATACTCTAATGCTGTTATTCCCAGCACTGCACATCAGGTCTAGACCCTGTTGTGTTTTAGTTTATGCTATTTTCCGGTGTATAAAACTCGAATGAGGTAAAAGTCAGGACTAGGAAAAAACTAAATCTGTATGCAGGAGAGGAAATGGATAGAGACAAGGTGGGGTTACAGGAAATGCATAATAGATTAATTTAAAAGTTTAAAAGGAGTTTAAAAAAAACAGTAAAACCAGTAAAAACACTCAACCACAAATACTTTCTCTTCTTAGCAGCATTGAGTGCATTTACAGCAGTGGCATAAAAACAGTTGTTCAGCCTTTTGGTCGCTGCTTTAATGCTTCTATCCCATTGGCCTGGTGGCAGCAGCTCAAAAACAGACTGTGACCAGGATGTGATTTGTCTCTGGTGATGTTTTGTGTTTCTTTTGAAGCAGTGGTGAGGGTGCGGCCGATGATTACTTTGTGTTGATTTGATGACCCTTCGAAGAACTTTCTTGTGGTCTGTTGTGCTGCTGTTCTACCAAACACAAATACAATACATTAATAAAGAAGTATCAATAGAGCAGCGGTAAAAGAACACTATGGCAGTGTCTGTGCAATAGTATTCTTCTTGAGCACTCTCAAAAAGTAGAGTCTGTGCTGGGCTTTTTTTTTTTCAGTAGCTCAGTGGTGTCCATACCCCAGGTCAAACCCTCTTCCATATGAACCCCCCAGAAGCCAAAGTCTGTCATAATCTCCATATATTCCCCGCTGAGAGTTAATGGAAACAAATCTGTTTTGTTCTTCCTGTAGTCAAATGGTCCTTGGTTTTTGAAATGTTAAGGAGCAGGTTGTTCTCCCTGCACCACACTGTCAGTCTCTCGTCCCTGTAGGTGGGGCCCCCCCCCAAAAAAAAGAGAGTGCATAAGCAGTGTGTTAGAGTATAACGGCGTTACTAATGCAGCCATATTTTGAATAACAGAATAATTACTTAATTACTTTATCCATAACTGTATCGTCATTACCATTACTCAGGAAATAATGTCACATGTTACAATATAATAAATTGATGCACAAATCGGTGTCTGCACCAAGCTCACATTCAGCTCGGTGTAGAACTCCACTTACATGCATGACAACAAAATCGATCATGATTTGCTAAAAAGTTGGGATAGGTGGGGTCTATACTGTCTTGTTCCCACACACACACACACACACACAAGTCAAATGCACACACAGATGATGGCAGCACCAAGTCACAAGGTCAAGGTCAAGTCACAGCCATTTAAAATGTGAGGGTGTTCTGGGTTCTGGCACATGAGCAAAATTTTCTGAGTCTATCATCGGAAAATTAATGAACAATTATCCATTAATGATTGCATTTTTATATTAAAATATGGCTGAAAATAACAATAAATAAATAACAAAAAATTTGTTTTTCCTCAATTAAATACTTATTCAATTCATAAATCAAAATTATGGAAAAAGTGGAGGCTATGAAATCATCTGGGTGGAGAAGTGGGGGTGTCGCAACACCCCCATCCCCCACGGTTTGTTAAAAATATGAATATTTCCATTTCTCTTTGCTATTTTATTTTCTAAGCAAGTTTCTGTGCCTTAATATAAAGGGTGTAAACACTTCAAATGATTGTAACACAAGTTGTTCATGAGAATTCAGTAGAAAATTAGGAGAAGAATATACCGACATTATTGTAATTTATTTTTCAATAATAGAATAGAATAATTTCATCACTACCTTTTGACCTGTATAATTAAACGCAAAGTTAATGAATATTAACATTTTGAACAAATTAAAGTAACTTTCAACAAATATTATATTTTCAGTATTTAAAATATATTTCCTGTTTATAATCTATTGCAGGTTGAAATCTGTTTTGAATAAATAAATGTTTGGCAAGTTGCAAATGTAGTTTATGTAGCTTTGAACTGGAATGACATGCAACATACTAAAGCCATCACTAACCTAAAGTTAAGCAGCTTTAGTTCTATTATAAACTTATATGTGTCTGCAAATACAACTGTTGGTTCCCTATGAAGCAACCAGAGTACTAAGGTCATAGGTCATCAGGAACAGGTTTAGTGTGTGTTCTAAAAATCAGAACCAAACAAAGTGAAGCATCATTCAGTTGTTCTGCTCCTCACCTGTGGAACAAATTACCTGAATACCTGAGGTCTGAGAAAAAACTGTCAGTTCATTTAAATCTGAAAACATTATTGTTCACTGGAGCTTTTACTTAGATTTTCATTAGCTTTTAAATGTTTTTATGTCTCTATATTAATTTTCATTTAGTGCATCTTTATCATTTTAATTTTCTTCTGTGTCTGTTTTTGTGTAAAGCACCTTAAATTGTCCTGTACATGAAATATTCAGAGGTAGTCAAAGTACTCACATTCTGTACTTAAGTAGAAGTACAGCTACATGTGTGAAAAAATACTCTGGTTGAAGTAGAAGTATTGATTCAACTCCACTACTTAAGTAAAAGTAAAAAAAAAAAAAAAAAGTAAAATTTCTGAATTGTAATAAATTGCAAAAGTAAAAAGTAAAACTTTTTTTTTGTTTTGCCATAAGACTTATTTAACCAGGAAAAATCAGAAAACTTTAAAAAAGTATCTCACAATAAAGCCTCACTGTGTAGAAATTGTGTTTGATCAGGTTACAGTACTCAGTTTTGTGGGTATGGGCAGAAAATTTACGAAAAAAGTCACAAAGTCATCATTAGATTTAAAAAACAAATTTTAAAAAATGCATAATTTTAAGATAAAATTTTACAATTTTGAAATTAAAAGTCCAAATTGTGAGATAAAAAAAATTGAAATTATGTGATAAAAAGTCTAAATTGTGAGTAGAAAAGTCAAAATTGTGAGATAATAGTCATATAACTATAATATAAAGTCACAGTTTCCCTCTGAAGACACTTAATTTTCATACTGTCACATCTGTTTAGTTTGAAAAAGTAACACATCTATTCTGAGAATGTAAAGACTATAAAGTACATATATTTATGCAGAAATGTAGGAAGTAGAAGTAAAAAATTGCCAGAAAAATAAATACTCAAGTAAAGTACAGATACCTAAATAATCTACTTAAGTATATTAATGAAGTACTTTTACTTAGTTACTTTCCACCTCTGGAAATGTGCTATACAAATACATTTGTCTTGCCTTACACACACTGCATACTAGTCCACACAGAGTACATGTGTGATTGTACATGTGTTATTTTTTCTGTTAGCTTAGCTTTTTCCATTGATAATAGGTCATAAAGATCTTTGATAGTGTTTTTAAGGAAGCATCTTAAATCACATCCAAAACTCTATTTGTTACCTACTTTCCTATCTGCTCATTTGTTTATAGTTGTTTTTTTTTTTTTTTGTATATATGTCTATATTTAGTACTTCAGTTATTGATTATTGGTATTGTTATCATTGTTATTGTTATCATTTTATTTATCATATTTTTTGTACTATGCACTATATTACTACAAGATGTATTTAGGTTGTTGAGGAAGTGAAGAAGGGGTAGGATTAAATAAGCTTATGCTTCATCCTACTCCTTTTCGGACATGTCATTGTTATTATTATTATTGCTGTATTGATTATTGTTGCAATTTGCACATGTTCGAAATAAATCATTCAAATCAAATCAAACATCACAGAACAAGGATGAATACACTGTTTAAACTGTTGTTTTTTTCAGTTCTTTGACATTTTCACACAAAAAAAAGGAACGCAAAAATACTTTTCCTGGTAACTAATTACTTTGCTAGTGGAGTAAAACAGTTAGTAACTCAATTACTTTTTTGGGGAAGTAACTAGTAATTGTAATTAATTACTTTTTCAAAGTAACTTACCCAGCACTGCTCATAAATATAAAGAGTGTAGAGCAGGCGCATCACACCTGTGCTGAGGATGTTTTAGATATATAACTTTTGAACTCTTCACCTTACAGACTTCCAATGAACACAAAAATTCTGCATCTTGTGTGTATAGATTTTGACCTATTGTTTACCCAAGAGGTCAGGGGTCACTGGGTCAATACCTAAAAACTAAAGTAGACAATAACTGGCAGTGTTTCCCCCAGAAATCTTGCTAAGCCTGTGGTCCTCGAGGGCCGGTGTCCTGCATGTTTTAGATGTTTCCCTCTTCCATTACACCTGGAGGCCATTGCATCATTATCAGTCTGATGAGGAGCTGATTATTAACTCTTTAAGAGCGCTGATGCATTCTGAATGGATGATTTTGTTTAAATATTCCAAAAAATTCAACAGTTTTACTTTATTTTGTGCATGGAAATGGTGCCAAAAAGCAAGAGGTTTTTTTTTATTTTATTTAATTTTTTATTTTATTTCACCATTTTTTTTTTAAATTGCTGTGACCAAATGTCAATACTAGTTTCTTCTTTAGTATATTTTTTCCCCAAAATTTTCAACATTATTTTTCATGTTGTGAATATTTCTTAGTTTTTGTTCATTTTGTTTATTTTTCTACATTTTGGTTCTTTTAAAAAAAAATTTTCTTTGATTTTCTGCTATTTGTGTCTTACATTGCTCACGTTACCAGTTATTTTGTTAGTTCTCGGGAGTTAAAGGGTTAAACTGAATCACATGGAAGAGGGAAATATCTAAAACATGCAGGACACCAGCCCTCGTGGACTGGAATTTGATACCTGTGCTATAGATGGCCCACCATGTTTTTGGAAAAAAAAATAAATAAAAAAGTTAAAAGCTGATAAGAAATATAAATTTATATCCATTATGTCATTGTAAAACATTTGTTAACAATACTAACACCAGCTGCTAACAAAAATGCTGACTCTGAAATACACTTTATTCACTTTTAAAGGTGAATAAACAAATAAATAACCACATGTCAACAATAGAATCCACAAAGTGGGATGAGTGGGATAAATATTTGTCATTTTGAGGCTTGATTATGATTTATTTAATAGAAAACAAGAAAGTGTAAAGGGTACATTTACACATTATTATACAGATATTTGAATCTGTCCAGAGCTGGACCAGACACTGACATTATATTCAAGTTTTAGCAGCACTAGTTGTAACATGTATAGATTTCTTTAAGTAAGTAAGTAAATAAATAAATAAATAGTGATGCTTAGCCTGGTGGTAGGAAGGTGTGATGGTCCACTAGGTCTATAATGCACTGGAGGAAACACTGAACAGAAAAAACCAGTAGTGAAGGAGAACTTATCCCGTACTATTCGCACGGGATAAGTATTACCTATGGACCACTGGTAATTCGCAATTACTCCCGTACCTCTGTGTTATTGTGCGGCGCATTCAGACGGGATAAACAAAAGTCTGTAATTCAGGCAAATTACAAACATTACGATCGGATATGTCGTAAGTTCACAACATCCTGTTTGGTGTCAATACATTAATAAGTTATGAAAACAAAGTATGCATAAGAACAGTGCTGTATCCATGAAGGTAAAAATCCCATTGATAAGGATGCAGTCTGTAAATTTCCTCCACGCCTTCAAAATAAGAGCGGGGTCAGTGCAGATGAAAGCAGTTTCGAGGTTACAATGGAAGTGAATCTACAGTTCTTAGCATAGACTTTACCTCTGGCAAACAGCCGACTGAAGACAACTTCAGATAGCTATAAATGTTAGTGAACATGTAGGTTGGTGTGACCATATCTTCCTTATCACATGCTACCACACAATCCCGGCCACTTCCTGCATTATTAATTCCAGAAAAAGACAAGAGGCGCGCAATTGAAATCAGAAATACAGACATTCACATTCACACGAGACTTGAATTACCTCTTGACGTCTGTTTTTCGCCGAAATACATGGAATTATTACTGAGCAAATCACGGACATGGTCCATTCACACGGGACTAAGAACTCAGACATTCTCTGTAATTATTCCGAATTACCAGTGGTCCATAGGTAATACTTATCTCGTGCGAATAGGGCATAAGTTACTATTATTGACAGGTAGGAAACCTGGCATGGGTTTGAAAATGGCAGCATTTGTTCTAACTGTAGGATGTTCATTATGTCTTACTGTTAGGTTAAGTGAAGTTAGTCTTTCATTTATCTCAGACATACGTGTAGATATTTCTCACCTGACAGTTGAAGCCACATTACACATCATAAAACAATGACGACAAACAGACAAGACACTAAAAAAACTCACACCCAATTAACAGTGGATGACATAAGCCAATTACTCCATTTGATTGCCACATCTACATACTTCCATTTCCAGAGCACAATATATAAACCAGTGTTTCCCAACCCTGGTCCTTGAGGCACACCATCCTGCATGTTTTAGATGTTTCTCTCTCCAACCACACCTGATTCAAATGATCAGCCTATCATCCAGTTCTACAGAAGAATGATAATGACTGTCAGGTGTGTTCAAAGAGGGAAACATTTAAAACATACAGGATAGTGTGACTCGAGGACCAGGGTTGGGAAACACTGATATAAACAAAAGGAGGGATTTGCAATGGGGGGGACCCACTCTCCGCTATAATGTGCGACTTCTTCATGGAACATCTGGAAAAGGAGGTTATTACTGTACATCTGCCCCAGAAGAATGCAGGCCCACAATATGGCGGAGGTACATGGATGACATACTTGAAAAAATAAAAATAGGACATACACCACAGCTGACTGAACACCTAAATTGCACCGGCAACATACAATTCACAAACGAAGAAGAACGCGGCAACGCAATAGCATTTTTGGACATAAAAATTCACCACACAGACGAAGGAGGCATCCAAATAACAGTTTAAAGAAAACTAACTCACACTGATCAATATTTACTCTGGACATCTGAACATCCTGTTGTGGAATTATTTCAGTTTAATTAAGAACGAAGCTGGAATCAGAATAATCTTGAAGGAAAAATAATGACTTTAATTCAAAACTGAGCACACACACACACACAGGAGTATGTATGTGGAGAGATCTCTGCCAGACCAAGGAGACACAGGTACTTATACAGATACAACTGGCCAATCAAAGGAGACACAAGAGTTTGGGTAGGTGTGATAACCAGACCCCTTCTTACTGGTTTAAACATGTCCTGGGTTAAGCACAGTCAACAAACCACTCTAAAATGTGATTTACAAAGACAAAGTAATAATACAAAGAATAAAGAAATAATACAATGTTAAGACACAATATAATTCCATTACAATCCCATCGCGCATAAACTATCAGTAATAAGAACACTATATGAACGCACAGCAATAATAACCGACCCCACGGAATGCACAATAGAAGAAGAACACATACGACAAGCACTCCACACATGCTAATACCCAGAGTGGGACACACCAAGTAAAAGAAAAAGAAAAAACTCAATAGAAAAAAGGAAGGAAACAGACCACCCCAAAACAGGATATAAAAGGAATAGTGACCCTACAATATATGAGAGGAACCACAGAACACATCCAACGAGCAACAAACCATATACCAAATTGTGACAATTATTGTTGCACCCAAAGAACAAAATTGATGAACACAACAACAAATGCAATGTCGTATGTGAAATACCAGGTCAAACATGCAACAAAACATATATTGTGAAGACAGGAAGGACGTTCAACACAAGAAAAAAATGAACACAAAAAGGAATGTCAAAAAGAAACAGAACAAAGACACACAAGAGCAGCGAAAGAAAGAGTCATGCAAGAGAACCTTAAATCATCAATAGCAGACCACTGCAGAATGGAAAATCATATTATGGACTTGTACAATGCAAAAATAATACAACAAGAAAACAATAGATATCACCGGGAATCATGATTGAGGAGTCCATGGAAATCAGAAAGTGAAGCCCCACCACCATGAACAAGGATGAGGGAGTATACATGCTCTCACACACCTGAAGCACCATCCTGATACGACAACTCGAACAGCAGGAGGCGTGGCTAACCTGTCAATATTGACAGGGAGGTCACACCTTCACAACAACATCAGCTGTTTTTTAAACCAGGTCACTGCAACATTCAGGTGACCCTCTGACGAAGGGGGAAGTAACACGCCGAAACATGTCAGGTGAGAAATACCTACACGTATTAGTATGTCTGAGATAAATGAAAGACTAAGTTAGCATTTGTTACACTTGGAACTGCTTGATTGTATTACCTCAGCTTTTTTTTTTTTTAAATGCTGGTTCCTCTGAGGCTATATTAACTTTTCCTACATTCAAACATCTCGTGGATGGAAGCATGAACAGCAACAACAACCCACGCAGCATGTGGAACTGCATCAGGGTTAGGGTATGAATTTGTCATGTTTACCCCCACTTTATGGTGCTCTAGGGCCACACACACACACACACACACTGTCCTCATGTTACCTGCTAATGACGCACGATCCCAGATTAATGTTAGTATTACTGTCCTGACTGCGCTCCTTTAGTGGGTTCCTGGATCACTCCCACATTCACTCTGAATTAAACTTGTGAGTAACCGGCTTAATCTCCCATTAAGGTTCCACTAGACGCTGCCACAATGCAAACAAAGGCAATAGCGGAGACATTACAGCAAATGGAATTTTGTCATTTCAGGCAACGCGGTAATAGAAAAGCCATGCATGAGCTTTAACACAAAGCCATAGAAAGTTCAGTCAGAGGTAACGGTGCCACAAGATGGAGGTTTATTTGGGGATGATGTGGACATACATAGAAGCATTAATATAGAAAGAGTAGATGCCGTCATATTCCTTAATGTTGTGATGCATGCGTGTATCCGTCCTCCATATTGTAGCGGTACTTGTCAGCTTGGTTTACGTATGTAAGCAAAGCAAGTGGGTGCTTTTATTTGGCTTGATATCCATCTATGTAAAGCAAATGCGTATGTGGAAAATAAATAAATGTATCAAGCTTCTAACATTACTATGTAAGATTCTTTGCAGTTTGAAACAAATATATAATAAAATGTTTTATTTGTTACTTGGACCGACTCAACTGTGCTCTTGTTATTGAAACTCAAACCACATCAAACTGGAGCATATTCTGATTTATCTGAACAGTTTGCAAACTACTGAGCACGAAAACAGTGGAAACACCTTGACAAATGAACCACTCCAATATGGCCGCCATGTTCACGTATCCAGCCACTGGAGGCATCTACCCTTTCTATAGTTACAACTATATCTATGTTACAACCGTCCCTGGTGTCCCCTAAACAAATGAAGCAGAAGGAGGATAATACCCAGAGAAGATATGGACCACAACCATGAACATAAGGACCACAACCATGAAGATATGGACCATAACCATGACGATATGGACCGCAACCATGAATGATATGGACCATAACCATGACGATATGGACCGCAACCATGAAGATATGGACCATAACCATGAAGATATGGACTGCAACCATGACGATATGGACCACAACCATGAATGATATGGACCATAACCATGACGATATGGACCGCAACCATGAAGATATGGACCATAACCATGACGATATGGACCGCAACCATGAAGATATGGACCACAACCATGAACATAAGGACCACAACCATGAAGATATGGACTGCAACCATGACGATATGGACCACAACCATGAATGATATGGACCACAACCATGACTATATGGACCGCAACCATGATGATATGGACCACAACCATGAACATATGGACCACAACCAAGTGTGATTTATTACAGTTTTCATAGTGACTCTGGTCACTTCCTCAAGGGGGTCATTTGATTATACTCTTATGAAAGTTTATACATGTCTTTGAAATTTTGGAGTAATTAAATAAATCTCTTTAAATGCATGTAAACATACTGACTGTTTACACAGTGTACACATCACGTTATAGTATCACTTGTAACCTCAGTGGAGACCAGCCACCAGAGGCGCAGCATCTACCCTATATATATCTATACATAGAATATTCTCAAGAAAAAGTATTTATAACATGTATAACACGTGTCAAACATGCAGCCCGGGGGCCAGATCTGACCCGCCAAAGGCTCCAGTCTGGCCCTTGGGATGAATTTGTAAAATACAAAAATGACACAAAAGTATGAACTATCCTTACTGTTTAGGGTCCACATTCAGACCAAGTCAATCTCAAGTGGGCAAAAACAGTAAAATACTATCATATAAACTACAATTCATGTCTCTGTAAATGTAAATATTTCCATGCATTTCCACTAAAATGTAGTATAATTAAAAAAATGAATGAATTAAATAACCTTAATAAACATGAACAACCTGAAATATCTTAGAGTCAGTGTTGGGAAAGTTCACCTTGATTAGGAACTAGTTCAAAGTTCAGTTCAAGTTACTCAATATGAATTAGTTCAGTTCATCGTTCATTCTTCCAAATTATGAACTAGAAGTTCATGGATCCCAAAATGAACTTTTTCGTTCTTTTTTTGTGTTATTATTGTAAACGTATTATTAACCGTTCCTGACGTTATCCTGACTGTAGTCAGGAGATCAGGGGAAAATGCCGTCCTTAGAACACAAGGAGCGGTTCTAGTGAGCTTCGTTTTTCAATGTTTATTTCAAAGAACGGGACATCTGCTCCGGTCACCGGTCACACTCTGTACATTTAACTCTTTTTGTCCGCTCCCAAAAACTCTCTCTCTCTCTCTCTCTCTCTCTCTCTCTCTCTCTCTCTCTCTCTCTCTCTCTCTCTCTCTCTCTCTCTCTCTCTCTCTCTCTGCTCCGCCCACAACACTTCTCATTGGCTATTCCACAACATTATTTTGCCAAAATTAGTTCAGAATAATACAAAAATGACATCTATGATAATGCTGTGTTTTGATCCCATTTTATACCTTATAGGACTCAATAATTACAACGTGATAAGAACGAAATATGAAATACAATAAATGCCAGAATAACCGCGTTCACAACTTCCTGTTCATTTGGCAAAAGTGAACGAGTCGTTCACGTTCGTCAAAAATATGATATCGTTCGTGAACGATCGTTCAATGAACTCGTTCAGGTACAACACTGCTTAGAAGTGAGCGTAATTATAACAAGACATTATAACAATTAGTAACATAAGTAAAACACAAATGGAGCAAAATTAAAGAAAAAATAAGAAAATAAAAAGTAAAATGTAGAAAAATAAACAATGAGCAACAAAATGAAGAAAAACTATGTCTTACTTTGTTCATGTTACGAATTATTTGTCAGTTTATTATTAATTTTTGTTCATTTTCTTGATGACTTTGGCTATTTTTGTTCATGTTGTTGCTTATTTTAATTATTTTTTACTGTGGAACTGCTAAAGTCTCAGGAGTTAAAGGTTAAACTGAATCATGTGGAAGAGGAAAATATCTAAAACATGTCGGAAACCAGCCCCTTGAGGACTGGATTTGGACACCCCTGTAGAAGCTGTCCACATACCGCTGCCTCTGCCCTATTAAAACAACCTGCAAGTAAACCCTGTAAAAAGAAATGAACCGAAAACAGGACGTCCAGACTCACTGGGTCAAACATGACAAAAGAATTAGCGAAAAAGGCTAGAGCAGCCGAAAAAAACTTCTGTCGAGTGAGGAGGAACAAGGAAAGTCACTTCTCAAAAGCTGTCTGTCTGGTACCGAAGAATGGCTGACTTTATGGAGTAATCATGATGTTGACATTGGTGGGGACGTAATATGACGACTTCCTCATGAGAGACAGCAACAATAAATAAATAATTACACAAGAACATGGTTAAAATAATTGAAATAACGTCTCATTTTGTTTTTGTCAACAAAACCTAAGAGACATTTTAGGAAAGTTTTTTATTTCTAAAGCCACATTTTGTCTGTTTTTTTATTGGTCATCTATAACTGCATTATATATTTAATTATAGTTATCATCACAAGAACAACATTTACGTCTGGTTTTGTCTCATTTTTGTCTCATGATAGAGGTTCATTGATGACAATATTTAGTCAGTATAAGACGCACTGTCAATGAATGGTTTATTTTTTAGGTTCTTCATATATAAGGTGAACTGGAGTATAAAGTGCATTAAGTGAAGTCAAAATAATTAGATAAAAAGTGAAAATCATTTCATAAAAAGTCAAAGTCAATAGATAGAAGGTGTAAATTATTAGATACAAAGTGAAAATCAGGAGAAAAAAACCAAAATCATGAGAAAAAAAGTCTAAATAATTAGATAAAAAGTGAAAATTATGAGGAGAAAAAAGGCAAAATTCCCAAAATGTAGTAAGCACGACCAGAATTAATCCATATATAAGGTGCACTGTGTTTTTTGGAGGAAATTAAAGTATTTTAAGTTTCACACTATAGTCCAGAAAATACAGTAACCTTTTGTTTCATAAATGTCATGTCATTTCCTATTCAAAAATTTGTATGGACATTTTAGAAACATCCAAATATTGGTATGGACACATCCATAGTGTCCATGCGCAATTTTACGCCCATGCTTGGCTTATATATACTGGCCAATCAGTAACCTGAAAAAAAAAACGGCAAAAAGAAGTCCATAAATATAACAATAATTATCTAATGAAGTAAATTATGAATCATAAAAAAGAGGGAAAAATGGTGCTGGAACATAACAATAATGAAACCTTGGTGCAAACAGGTGGAGCCTCCACAGGTGCACTTGATTTATGAGGAAGCAGCTGGGTCTGTCATTGTTATATTTATTTATTCACCCAGGGGTATCTATCTACCTACCGGACCACCCACACTGAACACAGCTTCTATAACACAGGTGTCAAACATAAGGCCCAGGGGCCAAATCCAGCCCACCAAAGGGTCCAATCTGGCCCATAGGATGAATAACAATGAAGATATTAATGGTGTCAAAATAATTTTAATTCAGATTTTACATCCAGAATAATTAGATCTCAATTGGGTCAGAGCAGTAAAATATGATCATAATCATAATTACATAAAAATAATGAAAACTCCAAATTTTAATGTAAAAAAACCCCCGGCAAATTACATGAAAATCATTATATTAACGAACCATCCTTTCACAAAAAAACCTGAACAAATATGAAATATCTGAAGAGAAGTAAGTGTAATTTTACAAATATTCTTTTTGTATTTGTAATTGAAATATAAGTTGTTCTGCACATGTGCAAATGACAAACTGATAGACTGAGGAAGAAAGTTCTTAAAACTGCAGTTATTTTTGTATATTATTATAGCTGTAAACACTATCATAATATAATTTTACTCTTTTCACTGTTATTTCATTAATTTTTTGATCTCAGGCTCCATGAGACTTAAGCTCCTCATGTCAAAAAGAGGTGAAGAGAATGTTAAGTAAATCCAGAAGTGTTTTTATAGAAGCAAAAAACCTGGTTGTACAGTAGTAGTAAAATACATTTTGTAGGTGCATTTTTAGAAATAAATGTGTATTGTTGGTTTAAAAATCTTCACGTATGTGCACAACCCTATCTGGCCTCATGCTGACACCATAAAAACATCCTAAAACGCTGTGACTGATGGCACCACCGTACATGACCGCTCAGACGTAGGTCACCTGACCGTTCAACACACGCTAAACCTGAACCTCTACGACACCCCGTTAGTTAAAGTAATGAAGCGCTGTTCTCCATATCCACATAATGAGTTCCATCCACCTGTTCTTGTCCTTTTTATCAGCAGTTGAGTGATGGAGGGAGGGTTCTGGGTGAGTGTCGGAGTGATTATCACAGCGTGGACGCGTCACTGTGGCGTGAATCCAGTGTGATGGAGGAGGGAAAACACTGACACTGGAGACTACAGCGTGAAAGGACAGATCTGTCCCAGTTTGAAACCTTGTGAGACCTTCAGGAGGCCCTGGCCTGAAGACCTAAAGGTGGCCCCAGAGGAGTGGGGCCACAATAAGTCTGCAGTATACTGGGGGCTTCTGGGCTAATGTGGGCTAATGTGGGCTAATGTGGGCTAATGTAGGCCGATGTGTCCAATCTGTGCCGACGTGGGCTGTTCTGGGCTGATGTGGGATGGTCTATGCTAATGTGGGCCTTTCTCTGCTGATGTGGGCTGTTGTAGGTCAATGTAGACTGTTTTGGGCCAATGCGGTCTGTTCTATGCCAATGTGGGCTGTTTTGTGCCAACATAGGCCATTCTGTGCTGATGTGAGCTGTTCTAGGTCGATGTGGGCCATTCTGTGCTGATGTGGGTTGTTCTGAGCTGATGTGGGCTGTTCTGGGTCAATGCGGGCCATTCTGAGCGTACCAGCAGAATGTTGGACCATCTGAAGTCTGTTTGGAATCTTCTTATTTAATGAATAGAAACTGTAGAAACATAACAGTGTGAAGGAGCTAGAATATAGCCCATGGCTCATTTCCATCTGTTGTACCATGAAGATGTGCCTGATTAAAAATACAATGTAATATAATACGAAATAGAAACATTATCACAATTGCTAAAGAAACCCCAAAAAACAAAAGCATAGGATGTAATTCATGGTCATAATTCTTCGCAGTATAACATTTATTATAAAATATAACAGTGCAATTTTAGATACAACCGTAAAAAAAAAAAAAGGAGAACAGGTCGCTTAAAACAAACACAAAAAAATCCCCAAATATTCAATATAAGACAAAATGAAGTCATGAAGGATTATTTCAAGATAGGATTTTCACAACATCCTCTGTACTTCAGAAATATTTCTCAAGTTATTAAACCAGTTTGTGGTCAGTTTGTCAGGAGTGATTCACACCAGGTCCATCCTTCAAGCAGCGTCATTGGTTAGACCATAACCTAGAAGGGGGGGGGGGGCTCAGCAGGTCTTGGTTGCGTGGGCACCTCAGTAGGCCTATTTTTTTTTGGGGGGTGGGGGGCACAGTAGGTATGGGTCAGGTTTGTGCCTCAGGTGGTCTGGGTCAGGGAGGCACCTCACCAGGTCTGAGTTGGGGGTGTGGGGTGGGGGGCATCAATGGTCTGGGTCAGACCTGTTATGGGTTTTGTAATGGATGCCATCTGTCTGGATCCAGAATATCTTCTGCCACTGAACCCAGCTGAGATGTTTTCATTAAAAAAAAGCACTGTGACAGGCTGATAAAGCAGCCCCCCCCACACCCACACCCACCCACCACCACCACTGAGTCAGAGATGCTTTAATTAATAAGATGGCACTTAGTGAGGCAGCCACCAGAGGGTCCTTCCATGCAGTGTGTGTGTGTGTGTGTGTGTGTCCATGGGGAGCTTCAGGTTTGGGCTTTTGTACTAATGGGCTTTTAATGACACCACCTCCTCCTGCTGCTCCTCCTCCACCACCACCACCTCCTCCTCCTGCCTAATCACCTGTTCTCCAGGACTCCATCTCGTCCTGCGTGAACAGGAGGAAACTCTCCTTAATGTTCCTCCTGTCGGTCGGTTCTCCTGTCATTTAACTCCAGGTTTATTCCAGAAGGTTTCATTCTAACTGATTCTCCCTCTGAGGAGGAACACTCTAATTAGAACCTAAACTCTTCTAATCTGTATGAACATATTAGTGCAGCACTGGAGCCATTTAACACCGAGCGCTTTATTAAAACCGTTAAAAGCTTTGGCTCCACTGTCAACATCCAAATGTGATTGTGGGTAAATGTGTTCCACCCAGAGACGCCGCCGCTGCTTTATGAGCGACATTATACAAGTGACGAGAACCCAAGGAGTGCATCCAAACAAAGTTCAGGAAGCATCACTTAAAGGTAGGACTGGGACATATCGTATATGGTACGGTAATACTGGTGTCACTTTAGGGGACGGAATGAAATTAAAATGTCCCGATAGAATTTGGGTTTAACGCACATGTATAGTACTGATGTTTTCATCTGGTCCAGAGGCGGGTAATTCCATGTTCATCAAGTCAAAGTGCTACGTATTGGTTCAAACCTGTTCACTGAACACAGGTGATTCCACTAATGATCCCATTTAATCCGTGTATCATTCGTTCATTTGTTTTTCAAAATGAAACCAAAAATAAGACGACGAAAAAACAACTCGTTTCTTCATTATTTGTTTCCAAAACCAAAAGGAAAAAATGGATATGATCCATTTTTCGTTTTTCATTTTTCGTTTTATCCAATTGGACCTGAAGCAAGTTGAGTAAACCAGAAATGATCGTGACCTGCAGTGGCAAAGA
Organism: Siphamia tubifer; assembly: GCA_020466265.1. Taxonomy (NCBI): domain Eukaryota; kingdom Metazoa; phylum Chordata; class Actinopteri; order Kurtiformes; family Apogonidae; genus Siphamia; species Siphamia tubifer. The sequence continues at coordinate 11,884,666 of CM035801.1, read as the reverse complement.
TAGAAACCTATGTCCTATTTAGGGAAACTATTTCAGGTATGTTCTTTTTATAATAACACACAACAAATATATATATGACAAGTGTACATGTATATCTTGCTTATGTATTGATGACAGGATAACAGTTTCCAGTTCTGCATCTGACATATGTCTTTTACACCCAGTGTTGTACCTGAACGAGTTCATGGAACGATCGTTCACAAACAATATCATATTTTTGACGAACATGAATGACTCGTTCACTTTTGCCAAATGAACTGGAAGTTGTGAATGCGGTTATTCTGGCATTTATTGAACTGCGCTCTTATGTAGTTCACATTTCGTTCTTATCACGTTGCAAACAACCAAGTTTTCAACAACAAAAAAAATACCGGGTACTGCGAAAAATAAAAAAATATCCCATTATCAGTCCCATCATGCCTCTCATCTTTATTCTCATCTTTATTTACCTGAGCTAGCCCTAATTCGACTTACACTCGGAGTTACTTGTAATCCGGAAACTATGGATAATGTTTAATTTTGTAGGATTGCAATTCTGTCTGAGTTAATTGTAGATTGTGAAAACTGTTCAAATGTTTTGCACTATAAATATGGGAACATTAAACATTTTGCTCTCTAAATATTTTTAAGTAGTTTAAAAACATGTACACTAGTAGATCCAAGTTGTAGCGCTGTTAGGTACTTATCTACAATCTGGGAGCACTGGTATGAGTCCCTTCATTAGCTTCTCTTCTCTTTTTTAAATGTATTTATTTATTAATTTTTTAATGGTTGTATGTATATGAATGTGAATTTTTTTTAAATAATTGTTTGTATTGTGTTTCCATTGTGGGCCTTGAGCCTGTAATAAAGTTTCTATCTAATTTCTTTCATGGTTATGGTATATTAGTGAGTCCTATAAGGTATAAAATGGGATCAAAACACAGCATTATCATAGATGTCATTTTTGTATTATTCTGAACAAATTTTGGCAACATAAGTTTACAATAATAACAAAAAAAAGAACGAAAATGTTCATTTTAGGATCCATAAATTTCTAGTTCATAATTTGGAAGAATGAACAATGAACTAAACTAATTCATATTGAGTAACCTGAACTGAACTTTGAACTAGTTCCTAATCAACACTGTTTACACATGAGTTGATGTTTAGCACAGAATTCTCACCAACATTTCCGAGGATCTCTGAATATATCAGCGTGTGTTTTTCCATCGCCAAACAGCTGTTTAATCATACAGCAATGATCTTCAAGTCCGGTGGACATGTTTCAGATTTATTTCTGGTTTACTCAAGTTGCTTCAGATCCAAATTGTTTAAAACGGGAAACGGCCGTTATCTGTTTTTTCCATTATTCATTTAAACACAAAAATGAAAAATGGATTGTTATCCATTTTTTCATTTGGGTTTTGGAAACAAATAATGAAGAAATGAGTTGTTTTTTTGTTATCTTATTTTTGGTTTTATTTTGAAAAACGAATGAACGAATGACACACAGATTTTCACCCGTCTGATACGTGACAAAACATAAAAAATAAAAATAATTTTTAAAAAAACACGCCAGCGAACCATTGTGGTAAAAGGAGGAAACACTACTGTTTGCCTGGTGTTGAGGTTTGGTCAGATCTCAGTGACAGAGAAAAACAAATAGTCGTCTGATTGGTCAGTCTCAGTCTGACCCCGCCTCCCTGTACACTAAACAGGTTCATCATGTTCATCAGTTGTTAATGATGACTCCCATCTACAGAGGGAATTTCAACTCCTTCCCTTTGGACACAGCTTTATAAAAACAGCTTTGTTCTTGTCGCCATCACTGAGCTCAATAAAAAAATTATGCTATTTACTCATTTAGTTGTTTAACCTATTTATTTATTTGCTCTATTTATTATTATTGTGGCCTTAATATAGATTTTTATCCTTGGTTTTACCCTAGATCATGTTTTATTGTATGTTTTTTTTTATTTATTTATCTGTTTTATGCTTTATTTATCCAGAGGTGGAAGTAACTAAGTAGAAGTACTTTCTTTACTGTACTTAAGTACAGTTTTTAGGTATCTGTACTTTACTTGAGTATTTATTTTTCTAGCAACTTTTTACTTTTACTCCCTACATTTTTGTATACATATCTGTATTTTATACTCTTTACATTCTCAGAATAGACTCATTGCTTTTTCAAACTAGACAAATGTGACAGTATGAAAAATAAGTCGCAAATCAGAAATTTTGATTTTTAAAAAAAAAAAATCTCATAATTAGAGTTTTTTCCTCATAATTTTGACTTTTTAATGTCATAATTTTCACTTCTTTTCTCCTGATTTTTATTATTTTATCTCATACTTATGCTTTTTTTTTAATCTCCTATTTATGACTTGAATTTTTCCTAAATGTCCTGTCCATACAGACTAAAACGAGTACCATGACACAATAAAACACATCATCTACACAGTAACTCAGTTTAAAAGGCTTTATTTTTTGGATATTTTATTTATTTATTTTTTATTATAGTTTTTTCCTGCTTAAATCAGTATTATTTCATCTGTAGCAAAAAAAAGCAGTTTTACTTTTTACTTCATTACATTTGAGAGGTTGTACTTTTTTACTTTTACTTCAGTAAAGGACTTGAATCAGTACTTCTACTTTTACCCAAGTATTTTTTCACACCAGTTGCTGAACCACCTCTGTATTTATCCATGTTGCTAAATTAGTGAAGGGTGGAACCTACGGGTCCAAATAAAGTACCCTTGAACCTTGAACAAACCTGTTTCAAAAGCACGTTTTGGAGGAAAACAAAAGCACACAAAGAGGCATCAGTGTCAGCTGATGTTCTGGTGAAACCAAAGAAACTGAGGTGTGTCAAACTGCGGTCCTTAAGGGCCGGTGTCCTGCATGTTTTAGATGTTCCCCATCATTATCAGTCTTCTGCAGAAGTGATGATGATTATTAACTGTTTAAGTGACAGCGCTGATGCATTCTTAATGGATGATTTAGTTTAAATATTCAGAAAAATTCACCCGTTTTCCTTTTAGTTTTGTGGATGGAAAAGGTGTAAAAAAGCAACTTTTTCTTGTTTAAAAAAACTGGAACCAAATTTTAATACTAGTTTTCTTTTTAGGTTTTTGTTTTTTTTTTTTCAAATGTAATATTTTTCTGAATTTTTTTTTTTTTTAAATGTCATTATTTTTCTTTGATTTTCTGCCATTTGTGTCTTACTTTGCTCATGTTACCAATTATTTTGTTAGCTTATTATGAATTTTTGTTTGTGTTGTTGCTCATTTTATTTTATTAAATTTTTTTTACTTTTTTTTACTGATTGCTAAAATCTCAGGGGTTAAAGGGTTAAACTGAATCACATGGAAGAGGGAAATCTCTAAAACGTGCAGGACACCGGCCCTCGAGGACTGGAGTTTGACACCTGTGGTCTATGGGTAAAATGCTTCCGGAATAAAACTAATGAAAATAAAAAAAATAAATAAAAAAAGTTTTCCTTTTATAATGCTTTTTTCTATAAATGCATACTCAAAACAATTACAATGTATCTATTTTTCATTCACTCTCACATTTTCCCTCTGGTGGTGGTACATTACATATGTATCCACAGACTGACAGGAATGTGGCTGACATTTTGCGCCTATAGCCCCTCCCACCAGCACCACCGAATGTTCATGCGCATCCATACACCAGTGTGAGTGACAGCACAGGAGGGTGGAGGGTCTTTACGAAAGGACACAACAGCTGGACATTAAAGGGTTAACTTTAAGACCCAAATATCCACCATAACCCTTTAAGAGATAAAGGTGGTCATTTAAGGGTCCTTAATCCTGTTTTGATTGACAGGTATTTTCAGACCTACACCCTCAGCTCAGTTCCATTAGTTAGTATTTATTCAGTTAAATTCTTTGTTCATTTGTTATCGTGTAAATAAAACACACTCATAGTTTTTTCCTTGTTTTAATTGAACATAATTTCAACATTTCATTGTTCCAGTTCCTGGAAAAGATCCCTACTTGGTACGATAGGGTCACAGAACAGAGAGGCAGAATTTACAGAGAAATAAACTGACAAACTTTATGATTTAAGCTGATAATGAGCTTCATGTGTTTGAACGACCACTGATGTTTACGGGTTAAGGGGGTCTGGGGTTCAGTGGGTCGGGAATGGATAATCCATTTCAGGACACTCACTATACAGAAGCAGAACCACCATAAAGCTGCAGCTTAATGTTTGTGGAGGTTTACGTCGGTCTGATCACACAGTAAAGACAAAAGCAGTTAGCAAACTTCACTTTGATATAATCCCCTTGTTTCTTTTTAATCAGGTCATTGATCCAGACTATTGAATTTGTGCTAAACTGAGCTGGAAATCTGTGTGTGTGTGTGTGTGTGTGTGTGTGTGTCCATAGCAGTGGTGTTCCACCGCCGCTGTAGCCCACAGAGAATTAGTCCTAATGAAATAATGCGGCCATTGTGGACCGCAATTAGGGAGAGCTTTCATCCAAGCCATTAGGCTGAGGAGAAGAATGCTTTCATTTGCCCTGATTCTTAATGATCTGATATTAAAGACCCCCCCCCCACACACACATGCTAAACTAAAGCAGTTCTCATACATTCACACAGATGAGTATGTAAATAAGTTTTGTTTTGTTTCCGACACAAACAGCTAATGATGGAAATGATGATTTCCATTTCCCTAAAAACTGAGCAGAACTAGAAAAGCACTCAGAGCGCAGACCTCTGCCCAGGAAGACTTCAATCATTAGCTGCGTTTCCATTACAGTTTATTGCAAAACAATATCGATATTCCTAAAATTTCGACAAAGTATATTTGCTCTTTGAATGTGTTTCCATTGACGGTTGTTCTAGGCAGGACTGTCGTAACTTTCGTGAAATATCATCCCAAGAGATTCTACTGCTGTCACCTTCGGAGCTTCAGATTGACCATCACCCTGATAGTATTAGAGTGAATGAATCGGCTAATTGTCTGGTCAGTAAAAGTCCCTGCTGAACTCTTTAAAAACACTAACATGTCAAACAAACCAGCTGGTTAAGGTTATAAGGGTCTGTACATGCAGGGCTCTACACTAACTTTTTTTTCCAGGAGCACACGTGCCCCTAAGTTAAAAAATTTAGGAGCACACAAAAAAAAAGTAGGGGCACAAGTAGGTTTTAGTTTTAAATGTTTTGTTTATTTACAGTGCAGTACTTACGCACAGATACCAACATTCTTGAATGACTGCTGTCATTTGTGTTAATTTAGAGCAGACCATAACATAACTTTGTATTATGGGATGCTTTGTCCTTTGATACATTTTAGAACGTTGTATTGGCTGCCTTGTTATTAGATACATTTTAGAATGATTAACCCTTTAACTCCTGAGACTGAGACACAGTAAAAAATAAAATAAGAGAAAATAAGCAGCACAATGAACAAAAAACTGTCAAAGTGATCATATAGCACGCGTTATGGAACGTTCTAGCACGCGTTATGGAACGTTCTAGCACGCGTTATGGAACGTTCTAGAACGCGTTATGGAACGCGTGCCATTGCGCGCACCAGTGCGCATACCAGAACGCGTCCTGTAACGCGTGATATAACAAAAACGCGTGGCTATGTGAACACTTTGGCTTGCCATAATTAGCTCCTCAGGTCTGTGTGCCTGTCTTATTGTGTGCTGCAAGAAGCACTCGCATATGTGCGACTGTTTTGTTTTCCTCGTTCGCACGCTGAAATATTTGCTCGCAAATGCGAGTGAAATGGGTGCACTGTAGAGCCCTGTGTACATGTGGTCCCTACATTGTCAGGTCAAAATATTAAGTGTAAATATGCTCAGCACTTAACAACAAATTATAAATGTATGCCTTTTTACACAGTGCTACTCTTGACACTTTACAGAACAGAGAATAGATTTATTTGTAAAAAAAAAACAAAAAAAAAAACAAAAAAAAAACTTAAATATTCAAAAACTACAAGATAATAAAAGTAAACCTTCACAGTATCTACTGTAGGAATCACCCTGATCATCACTACAAGAGTGTGATCAGGACTGCTTTACTTATCGCATCCCAGCAGCCAATGGTTGTCATGGTTACAGTGACTGCGGCTGCCATTTTCACGTCGACATAAGTGATCATGTGACCATGTACGTCACATCCTGTGACATACAATTGCAGAAAAAGTGCTTCCATTGCACTTTTGTGATATATTAGAATATCGAAACGTCTGAAAAACCACCTCATGAAAGCGTGAAAACTTTTTATCGATATTTGAGTGTTTCCATTACCAGTTTTTATAGCGATATTTACATTCTGCGAATTTCCGAGGGTAATGGAAACACAGCTATGATGGAGGTTCAGACATTTCTGTCTTTGGTGGATGATGAAAAGAACCAATGCAAACTTGATGGCTCCTTGTGATGACGTCCACGTAAAATTGTATGGAGTAATTTTTGGGACAAAATGAAGCGCATTCACATGAAAGTAATCCATGTATATTTGGGATATAAGAAAACAAAACATCAAAAATTACATTTATGAAATGAAAAGTTACAAGTACACTGTCTTCAGTTTCTCAGATGCTGTAGCGCCTCGTGTCATTTTCCCTCTTTTTTCAATCATAAAGTTAATCCAGTTTTTTCTATGGATAGAGCTGCACTGTGCGACTGTACAAGTCACAGATTTTCTAGAACACAGGTGTCAAACTCCAGTCCTCG